>PVHX01010655.1:0-68792 GCA_004024805.1 Geosciurus inauris | reverse complement strand
GCCCTCTGCAGCTCCTGCTGGTCCCTAGGAACTCTGGAGCAGAACTGGGGTGGGCCCAGGCTGCCCTTGGGTGGAGCTGCCTCATGCTAGGGTGTCTGGGGGGGACTCTTACCCTGAGTTTGGGCTCCTCAGTGGCTCAAGGTGGCAGTTCCTGGTCTCCCTCTTGCTGGACACCGTGGAGGTTCCTGCGGGTGGATCTGGGCCCTCTGCTCCTCCTGCTGGTGCCTCCAAATTAATACTTTAAGTGTTCACTGTGACTCAGGGTCGCTTGCAACACCAGGAATGGAGATGATATTAGGCATCGATTTATTATGTACTTTTAGGGTTTGGATCTGAAATGTCCCCCAGAGGCTGATATGCTGAAGGCTGGGTTCCCGATGCAGCAGAGTCCAGAGGTGGGGCTTTGGGAGGTGATGGGGTCATGGAGATGTTAACTTCCTCAATGGATTGGTCCCTTGATGAGTTTCAGAGCTGATGGCATTATTGAGAGCTGATGGAACCAGGAGCTGGGGCCTAGTAGGAGGAAGTAATCACTGAGTCAGGCCCTCAAAGGGCATATGTTGTCCCCGGCACCTTCCTTTCTACCTCCCAGCTGCCTTGAGAGGAGCATCTCTCCTCTATCACACCCTTCAGCCACAGTGTTTTCGTCTCAAAGCAATGGAACTAGCTGACCACAGACTGAAACCTCTGAAACATGAGCCAAAACCAAATCTTTTCTTCTTTAAGTTGTTTTTCCCAGGGATTTTGTCACAGCAACAAAAAGCTGAGCAACACGTCTGCTTATCGTCCCTCTATTGTCAAAGCAGGCTCCATGAGAGTAGAGACCCTGTCTGCTTCGACAGCCACCCTAGCACTGACCTCACTGTCTGGCACATCATTGAGGGCACTCGAGAAATATTTGGCAGGTGCATGATTAAACAGATGGCTGCAACCTACCATCCTGGTATGTCCTTCCTAAGTATCTCTTCAGGTCTCTCTCCCATCAATGAAATCAATAACCACGCATGGCTCACAGGTCCCTGCTCCAAGTCTTTGTTCCTGCTGTTGTCACCACGTGACCGAATTCAAATCATTCTCCAATTCAAATCCTGCTCTGAGGGTCGTGTGGACACTGTGGAAAGGGATAGGTGTTGGAACTCAGTGTAGAAGCCCCGCTCTGGCAAGCCCTTCAAACTCCAAAGCTCAGCTGCTCCACGATGAAACAGGGCTGTTGTCCACCTGTGCGGGGCTTGTTTGCTCATTTATTTTAAAGTCAATTAAATGAGATGTTCAAAAGAGGGACTTGTGTGTGACTCCCTTCCTCATTTCTCCTCTTCAAAGCTTTCATAGATCCAAACAGCTACAGGCCTTTTACTCCTCTATCAACCCCAAAACAAACAAAAACAACAACAAACAAAAAAACAACCAGAGGGAGACTCTTCCGAGAAGGATGACATTTATTTGTAAATAGCAGAGCATTGCCACGGGAACGCACCCGCCAAAGCAAACCATGGGCGGATCCAAAAAGGTAGAGGCAAAGGGGAGTTGCTAAAGACAGAAATGAAGAGGATTATATCAGGTATTTTGAAACTGTCATCCTTGACCACAGCGATTAATAACCATATAGAGTCAAGCCCAAGATCAGAACGACAGCTGCTGGGCAGATGTCCTGTGGAAACACTTTTCGTCTGAGGTTGGGTGGCCTCTGAGCCAGGCTGTGGCTCTGGAAGAGTCTTTGTGACAAGCTGCTATCTGGCAGCCTTAACCTCCTGACTTTATTCCCTTTTTTGTTGTTGGAGTTGACACAAGTGACTCCATTTTGATTCTGACGACTTTCACATTTGTTTCACACCTGTGAGCCCCACAAGATCCATCTCGGAGCACTGACCTCTTTCTAGCAGAGTCACTGGGACTTTAGCAGCGTCTTCTCCCTTCCTTCCACCCTGGAATGTGAGTCCCTCAGGGCAGGGGCCGTGTCTCCTTCCCCAACCTCTCCCAGGGCTGGCCACTCAGTAGATGCTCAGGGAACATCCATAGATTGAACGTGTGTGTGAACAGTGAAGAACTGGGGGCCAGGGCCGTGGGGAGCCTGGGAGGGACTGTGCGGAGGGAGGGCCAGCGTCCAGGTCCATGCCACACAGGGGTGTCTCCTTCACCTGCCCAGAGCTCAGGCTCACCCCAGAGAGAGGAAAAATCAAAGGAAATCAAACGAGGTGTCAAACAACAGGCATGACTCTGGCAACTTCCCTCCGCACCACTCAGCTCTGCGCAGGGAGAGGGCTGGGCCAATGGTCTCTGGGGGGGTGAAGGGCAACGTGGAAGGGGTGGGCTTCACCCTGGTTACCTGTGTGGGCTCGTGCCTGTCACTCACCTCTCTGGGCATGTCTCCTCAGCTGTAAAAAGGTGCTAATGACCCATAAATGATGGGGCTGTCCAGTGGTTTAGAGGAGACAGTGAGCACCACATCCCCTGGAACAAGGCCCAGCACGTAGAAGGTCCTGATGGCCTCTCTGTCTACCTCTCTCTTTTGCTGACCCTGCTGCTCCCACCCTAAAAGCCCCTGTGCTCACTCTTGACCACTCACTGCAGGGATGCATCAGAGCTCCTTCTGCCCCAGCTGTAAGGATTCCCGCCCTCCCTGCGCAGTAGCTTGTTGACCAATCCACATGGGGCCCGACTTCTAAGGGACTCAGCCCCTGACCATGAAGACCACCAGATGGGTTACTATAGTGGTCCATTCCCCTCTTGACACAGAGGAAAATACCCCTCCAGTCCCCTTCCATTTAGACAGCATCAGATAACTCATCCTGGTCCCAGAACCCTAGCAGAAGTTCTATTAACCACTTCCACTTCTGACCCTAAATTCCCCTCCTTTGCTCTCTCCACTTTCCTTGGAACCCACAATTGGAAGATGTGTGCATCACAGTTTGGAAGTTGCCTGAATGGATGCTAACCACATCACACTGGTGTCCGTGAGCAATGTCGCTCTTGAGAGTTTATGGCTCACTTATTACTGCAGCAGAACGTAGTCTAAATCACAGGGCCTGACTTCCAAAGGGCACAACTCCTAAACCAGAACTTTTTTACCTGTTCCTCATCTCAGGGTGATTCCCTCCCTCTCTTGACTCCTCCTCCTCGGGGAGTGGGGACCAATCTTCTCCACCCCACCCCAACTTCCTGTCTGCACCCACTGTGAAGAAATTCACTTTCAGTTTGCCAAGGAATCTGTCACTGTCATGCAAATTGGTTCCCATGGTTAGCATGGAATCCTGGAACTTCCCAGGGGGGCACTTGATCTGACCCTGGCATGACATGACATCTGACCCTCCACACCTTGGGCTGGGCCTCAGTTTCCCTACACCATAGGACCTCAGAAGGCCTTTTCTGCTCTGACATTGACCAACTGACGAGAGCACATTGAAGAGGGACCGCCCACAGCTGGCACTCACCCTGCACCCGGCACCGCCTCCAGCCTGCATGTGCCCCATCAACGCCCCTAGCTGAATTAACACTTGCCACTGGGCCAGGCCGCTCTGTCCACCTTCCCTTCTCCTGCTGGAACCAGCTCCCCAGCTCCGCCCCATGCTCAGATCCCTGCTGCCTCTGGCCCACCCCACCCTGACACCTGCATCCTGGCCCTCAGGGCGGAGAGTTTGTTCCCTTATCAGGCCCTTTTACGGCCCCCTCCCTGGTTACACAGTGGTGTGGAGCAGAATTCCTGGCAAGGACAGATCAGCAACTGTCAGCTCCCAGCCGATGGTCTAGTGGACAGAGAAGAAAGGTCCCTTCAGTGCTGTCCTGGACACAGGTAAGTGCTGAGCAAGCCGGAAAGAAGCAGAAAGGACCCCAAAGGAAGGAGGGACACCCCGGGCCAAGTGGACAGAGACCAACTGTAAAGGGAGGCCCAGGAGAGGAAGCAGAGGAAGCTGGGCCAGCCCAGAGACGCTGGACCAGGGTCAGACCCCACAGCCCCGGCAACCGCCTTTCCTCAACCTCCACCTGCAGGACAGCAGGAGCACAGGTGCCCCAGAGGCTCATTCTGGAGTCTGGAAACAGTAGAATTGAAGGAAGCCCAGGGTTTCTGGAAAGATCCCTCAAGCTCCAGCGTAGCCCAGGGCCAAGGGGCCACCTGGGGCCCACAGGTGGCACCCCAACCTCCCAGGGGCTGGCTAGAGCCCACAGGAAGGGGCCACAGGCCAGAGAGAGGGAAGAGGTGGACACACTCCCCCTCAGGAGGCTGGCCTCATCCTGCCCCCGCTGTTCGACTTTCTCTCTTCATTCTCCCCTCGGCAGTGACCTCAGGGCCCACCACCGGGGCTGGTGATCGTGAAAGCAGCCACCTCTAAGAAGATCCTTCTCCAGAGACCCGAACCCCAGTTTGGCAATGGTGCCTCCTTTGACTTCAGGTTGCTGAGGGCTGAGGGTCCAGGACGTGACGCCAGCCAGCCTTCCTGCAGGGAGCTGCCCTCTTGGTCCCGGGTGTATTCTGAAGTCCATGGAAGTCCCTGCAGGCACAGGATCGTGCTTGGATAATCCAACAGGACGCTCCCCCTTCTGCATCTCCACCTGTCCTCTGGGTCCTGGGAGGCTCAAGAAAGGAAGCAGGCCACCTCCTGCTGGCACCATCCTGGGCACGCAGAGCCCCCTTCACACAGCTGCCCTGAGGAGGTGCCACGGGCCCTGCTTTCTGCAGGGGGATGGAGGAGAAGAGCTCGGGGTGCTGTGAGGCCCCAAAGAAGCTGGGCCTGTCCTTCTCCATCGAGGCGATCCTCAGGAGACCCACGGAGATGAGAGATGAGGCCAGGGCACGGGAGGCTGGTGGAGAGAGCCCTGGGCAGGCAGCAATGGAAGGTTCCAGGTTGGAGAAGTCACTGCAGCACCAGCCTCAGGGTAAGTGCCTTTTGATCATTTCTCTCCATTCTCTGGGCTCCAAGGCCCAGCCGGGCTCAGGCAGAGAAAGCTGCTTGGTCCATGTCAGCAGAAGAGAGGACTCTGAATCTCAGAGGGGCTCCAGGTTCTGGGTTGGTTGCCATATATACCTTCCAATCTGACCTGGGACTGTGGTGCTCCAGGTGGAGAGGCCCAGGGCTCCATGTTTCAAAATGCAGGGACTGAGGCTAGTTCTTGTCACCAGCCACAGCTGAGAATGCTCTTGCCCCTTACTCAGCACTGGTGATATGGTGGGCACCGTCCTTTAGTTTCAGTATCATAACTGGACAGGAGAGGTCACTCATCTATGAAAGGGGAGAGCTGGATAGTGTCCCCAGGTTGGCTCAGCTGCCCCCAAGTCCCTGCTTATGAGCTGAGCTTGGCCTGCACAGCCCCCAGTGGCTGAAGTTTTGCCTGGTGTCTGCCCTCTGATCCCTCTGCTGATGGCCAACCCAAGGCATGTCCTCAAATAACTGACCAGACAGATTTCAGGGCCCTCCTAGAGCTTGCTTGAGGTATGGGTCTAGGTATGGGTCTCTGGTATGCCCTGGCTTGCTGCGTGTCCTCAGCAAAGTCCACTCTGGTCTCGGCTTCATCCTCGGCGGAATGGCTGGCATGAGGGAAGGAGAGAGTTGGCACTGGTGACATCTTGAGAACCTTGAGTGTGACAGGCTTCAAGCCCGGAGCAGCTCGTAGGAGGCTCCCAGCTCTCTCCCCTTTTCACCCTTAAATCCAAGAAGATGCTGGAAAGGAAGCTCAGGGGAGCCCTTGATGTCACCCGCTGCCTTGCACAGAGCCCCTGCCCCGGTGGAGTCTCCCACAGAGAAGGCTGACGGGGTGCTCAGCTGCAGGGAGGGGACCTGGAAGAGAGGGCAGCAGCGGGGAGCTGCTGGCTGCCCTGAAGCTGGGGCTGTCGGTGGGAAAGGGCAACAAGCTTAATCTTCTCAAGTTCATTAACATCTTCCAGTCGATTGAGCATTCGCAGAAGCAGTTTCACTGAGGCTCCAACTTGGGTCTCTCCTTCCACCTCTGTGTGAAATCCATGACCAACCTGCCTGTCACAGTGATGCAGAGAGAGTAGACAGGCCCGACCTCTCCCACCACAACAGCTGCCCTTCCCAGCCTGGTAAAGGCTGGTGGTCGGATGGAGGCCACTCTCCCTAGGCCTCCACTGAAGACTCAGGCAGGTCCTATGTCCACTCCTACTGCACCCAGAGTGGACCCTGGGAAGCACCGGCCATGACATTGGAGGGTGCCCTGTGGCTGTCACAGCACTTTCATGGCCACTTTCTCGTGTCCGAGAGCCCCATGAGAAGTCAGCCTCTAGCCCTGAAATCCTGGTGACCCACGAGTACCCCTCTAGAGGTCCTGATTGTGATGTAAAGCTACCTCTCCCACTCTGCTGGAATGCAGCATTCCAGAAAGCTTGGGGACCGTCCCACTAGTGGTTTTTAAGGTGACTTTGTTAGGCACACAGGCAAAAATGTTTCTGTCAACAGTTCTGTAATCACTTTTACCCTAAGCTTCCGTTATGACATTTATTGTCATGATGTGAGGTTTTTATTTTTTAATAAGTATATTTGAGCAAAATGAAAAAGTCTACTTGGAGAAAAACTAAGCAAATCATAACATAGACGGAGTGCAAATATGTCAGAAAGTTCAAAGGTAACTTGCGGAAATGGCAGATGATCTGGGGTGGCCATGATGTGCTGCGTGAGGAGGACAAGGATTCAGGACACCTGACCTCTAGGTCCAGATCTGGCGCTGATCCACAGGGAGGCCTCAGGCAAGTCCTGTCCCTTTCTGGGCCTCAGTTTACCCTGAGCTGGGCCAGCCACAGCTCACCTAACTGATTCAACAATAAACTAGCTGCTGAAAATCTTAGGATGATTGCTCGGTGGTCATTTTCCACCCTGAGAAGGAGAGCAGGTCCTCCCAGAAGCCCCTGGCCCAGCCCAGTGCGTGTGGCTAATGGCTGATGCCCTGTCCCGTCCCTGTCCTCCTCCTTTCCTACAGTACCCCTCAGGGAAGGACGGCAGGGCTGGAATAGCAAGGTCCTTCTGCCCCAGAACAACAGAGGAGTAAATCCCTCTTTATCTCTCATTCAGCATTTACTGGGCCACATGGAATGGCTCACAGACACCACCTCCCATCCAAATCATGTAGGAGCTTATCATATTGCAGCATCTCAGGCCCAACCTCCAAAATCTGACTCTACTCCAGGGCAGGACCCAGGAATCTGCATTCTTAGCATCATTCTCAGTGGTACTGATGTTGGTGGTCCACAATCACTCTTGGAGAAGGTCTGGACTCTGAGTGCTAAAGTGACTTCTTCCAAGCCACAGAGCCCGTACATGCAGGCACTGAGGTCAGGCTGGTCTTCAGACTCCAAGGCTGACCTAGAGTCTTGCCAGCCACATGACAGCGACCCAGTTCCTCCTGCCGTCTTCTCATTCCCTTGGGGTCCCTCATGATGGATGGGTTAGGCCCTCCCAGATCTCAAGTCATTGGGGACGTGCAAGAGGCTCTCCCCATCTGAAAGGTGCTGAGCTCCACAGTCCACTCTCTCCTCTTGGGAGGCAAGCCACCCCAAGTCCCAGGACCCGCCAGAACCTGGGACTCAATCAGGAGGGATCTCTTCTTTGTACTGGAGGCCCAGACCTTGGAAAGAGAGAACTCATTTTTGCATCTCTTCCACTGATAACCATGTGCAAGGAAGTCATGACCCAGGAGGAGGGGAAGGGAGACGGACCTGGAAGAGATCACCCAGCAGGAGCGCCCCTGGGAGTGGCCAGGCCTGTAGGGAATGCACAGAGACCCTGTGGGCAGTGCACGGGATCCTGTAGGGAGTGCACTGGATCCTGTGGGGCGTATACAGGGATCCCTTGCCTGTCCATGAGCCATGGATCCACTGGTAGTTCAATCACGTGAGTGACCTCTGAGAGCCTACGTGGGGCCAGGCTGGGCACAGGCAAGGTGAAGCAGAATATAACCAGGGGGGCACCCAGGGGCATCAGGTTTGGGGTCAGCTGCCAAGAGAGCCCCTGGCAATATCCCCTCAGGGCAGTGCTGGGTTCTGCCCATCTGGTCTCATGGAGTCATAGGGCGAGGAATGTCCTGCCATAGGGCGAGCTGGCAACCTTAAGCTCGGTGGCAGATGATCTCTGTCGTGGTCACCCCTGCCCTCAGAGCCCAAAGGCCTCTAAAAGCAGCTGCCTGCTGTGTTCCAACAAGACTTCACTAAAACAGGCCACAGGTTGGACTTGGCCCAGCTGTAGCTCCCTGACCCCGCCCCTCTCATTAGCGTGGCAGCGAGGCCCCTCCCTCACCTCCCTCTCAGCCCTGGCCCTCGCTGTCACCCCTCCAGGCACATGGAGCTGTCCTCTCACTGCCAAATCTTTTCTCCCTCCCTACGACCACAGCTCCTCCTGCCCCTCCTTCTCCCCTACACCAGTTTTCCATGACTGTGGCAACAAGGGGCCATAAAGGAGGGTCTGAGCACCCAGAAACTGAGGCCTGACGACATTGCAGTGCGGTCAGTGTCCTCTGCAGGCTCCAAGAGCTGATCCAGTCCCCTCTCCTCCCCGGCCCCTCGTGGTGCCAGCCGACCTCAGCTTTCTTTGGCTTGTGGATGCGTCTGCCTCCATCTTCAAGCCACCTACCCTGTGCCTGTGTGTATCCAATCGTCCTATTTTTCTTTCGAAGGACACCAATCACTGGATTTAGGGCTGCCCCTAAGTCCAGGATGAGCTCTTCTCAGCATCCTTCACCACATCTGCAAAGATCCGATTTGCAAATAAAGTCATGTTCACTGTCACCAGGGGCCAGGCCCCCGTGTCTCTTGGAGGCTACTCCACCTACTCTGCCGACCCTGCTTCTTTGGCCCCTCCTTTGCCTTTCCCTTCTCTCTCTTCTCTGTTCCTTCTTTCCTCTTGTCTCTCCTTTGTCTCTTTTCCTCCTTCCCTGCCCTGCCTGGAACCAAGCTCAGCTGCTCTGGACAGTGCGAGAGGCAGCGCTGGCTCAGGGCTGTGGCTGAAGCCCGCGATGTGTGTACCCCATCGCCTCGTGGTTAATGGCTCTGGCTCTCAGACAGGGAGACCAGGGCTCCCACCCGGGCAGACAGAATGCACAGCTGAAAGCTCATCAGCAGGGTTTGGTCTCTTCAATGGAGAGCATCTCCCAGTCCCCACCACCAGATCCACAAACTAACCCGGTCATGGGGACATTCTATCAGGGATCAGGAGGCTCCTGGAGGTTGGTTCTAGAACTGAGAACCCTGTGGGAGTTCCAGAAAGTACCAGGCCTGACCCCTGCTTGCAAAAATACATCATGTTACTGTGGGTTCCCCCAAAAACAGATCCGAAAGAATGAATGTGAGCACGGGCTGTTGATCTGGCGTGCGAGGAACACCACAGGGAAGCAGTGAAATAATCCAACAAAGCAGAGTGCAGGGCAGGGTCAAGTACAGAGGCCAGTCCCGGAGGTCAGAAGTTGACCAGAGCACAGAGGTCTAGAGGTGATGAGCAGAACCTATTTTTTTTTTCTTTTCTTTCTTTTTTTTTTTTTTTTTTTGGTAGCAGGGATTGAACCCAGGGGTGCTTAACCCCTGAGCCACATCCCCAGCCCTTTTTATTTTTTATTTAGAGACAAAGTCTCGCTGAGTTGCTTAGGGCCTTGCTAAACTGCTGAGGCTGGCTTTGAACTTGCAATCCTCTCGCTTCAGCCTCCCGAGCTGCTGGGATTACAGGCGTGCGCCACCACGCTCAGCTTGGCTGTGATATCCATTTGATTTACCCACTGGATTTGTTATCTGAACATGCAGCAAATATCTATTGAAACTCTTGAGTGCTAGGCATGTCTGTTGTTCAACAAATCATCCCAAAACTTAGTGGCTTACAATAGTAGTTAATATGTATTATCTCCATTTCTGTGGATCAGGAATTTGGGAGGGACTTTAACTGGGTGGTTCTGGCTCAGAGCCCCTCATGAGATTGGGGTAAAGATGGCATCTGGGGCTGCAATCATCTGAAGGCTGGACCGGAATAGAGGATGTGCTTTCAAGATGGCCCAGGCATATGGCTGGTACTTGGAGCCAATCATTGGTGGAGGCCTGGTTCCTCCCCAGCAGAGGTCCTCTGCCCTGTGTGAGGGTCCCACAACAGGGCAGATGGTGTCTCAGAGTGAGCACTTCTAGAGGGAGACGGCCAGGTGGCATTCCCTTCCTCTCATGACCCAGCCTCAGGAATCACAGGGCCTCGCTTCCACGGTGTTTTGTTCATTAGAAATGAGCCATGAAGCCGGGCCTTCTCAGGGAGAAAAGGGTTTGAAGGGAAGGCTGTGAAAGACAGGTGCAGACCTATCTCACAGCCCACCAGAGAGTGAATCAGGAGTCAGGGTAGGACACAGCTCCTCCCCTATCCTAGCTTATATCTAGGGGGGGAGACAAATGACCATCAAATAATCACAAATGGTGGTCCCATAGCAACTTGGGCAAAGGCTGGGGGAAAGGGTGACGTGGTACTCTGAGGGCCTGCTCCAGCAGAGCTTTGGTCTGCTGGGGAGATCAGAGGAGGCTTCCCAGGGGACATAGCAGTAGCTCTGCACTCTCCAGACGGAGTCAGGTGAAGGGAGGAGGGCATTCCAAAGACCTAGACCTAGACACACTGCTCAGGGGTCCAAGACAAGGCCCGAGAGCCAGAAATGGGCAAATCCACAGAGGGGCCAAGAAGGCCAGAGGAGGGACATTTATTTCTGCTTTGTATTCCAAGAGGAAGGAGAAGCCATTTGAGGGATTTTAAACAGGAAAGTGTAGAGTGATCAATATTAATGAGAACGCTTTAATTTCAATTGAGAAAAATTACCCTAGGTTAGCTAAAATGGAGAGGGGAAGGTATGGCATTGGAGAAAGTTAAGAAGCAGTTTTCCAAACTAAGCCACAGGAAGGGCAGGAGGAGAAGTGGGCTTCAGCCATGATGTGACACCAACCCAGAGCAGCGTCCGGTCTCTCCAGCTGCTTCTCTGAACCCTCGCTTGCCAGTCTGCGCTGTTCTCCAAATGGTTGGCAATAGCTCCAGAGTTGCGTCAGCCTCCAGAGTGATCCCCAAGCTCTCTGAGGTCCCAAGTCCAAAAGGCCCTGAGGAGGGACCCACTGGCAGAGCTCGAGTGAGGTGTCCACCTCCAACCAGCCAGCTGAGGCCAGAGGGTGTGGCTGGCACAGCTGTAGCGTGTTTGGACATGGTCTGGAATCTTCTTGCCGGCCCCCTTAGACCCCAGCACTTCTTACCTCAGTGCCCTTATGCCTCTTCATGGGCTATTTTTGGTTTCCATATGTGGAACTCCCAAGCTTCTTTTTATACCAATGGTGTGTTCTAAAGAGGTTGGTTCCCCCAGATATTCCTGGTTAAGAGCCACTGTTGATAATTAGTGAGCCAGAAATGGCTCTTCCCCCTCTTTGCAGGGCCCTATGACTTGGAGTGTCTCTGGTTTGGTTGCTACATAATCAGGGATGGCCTTTTGTGTGCGTTTTAGCAGAGAGAACTAAATATGGATTCCCCCAAGGAATAAAACCATGCTCTATGACCCTGGAGACACCCTCCAGCTACACAGCTCACAACACAAAGAGTGAAGGGTACAACTGCTCTTTTTCTAAAACAGAAGAAAAAGAAAAAGAGACATACACGTGCAAATGGTGGGTGTGTCTGTCTGTCTGTGAGCACATCTGCTGAAGTCCTGAGTACATAAGGAAGCCATCAAGCCCCACACGGCCTAGAAAGTGCCACCAGACCAGTCACCCCTGGGAACAAGGTCAGCGCATCCAACACTGGGGGCTTCTCAATTGTTTCTTGTAATTTCTTCCTTCTCTTTCCACCCTGCTCTTTCTTTTTGTTGTTTATTTTCATAAGAAATCCCTACTTATTGCAGAAAAAATAGAAAAGATGCAGAAAAACAAAAAGGAAAGGTAACTGTGACTCTGGCATTAATGAGTAATAATCACTATTATTAATATTAATTAATAACAATATTAATATTATTAATTAATAATAATATTAATTAATATTTAATTAATAAATATTAATATTTTGATAGAAGATAGATACTGAAATTTTTTTAAAATATGGAAGTAAGTTTGTCACAAGCTGAAATTTAGCAGGGAAATTTGAAAGAAAAAAAAAACCTAGTGGGTTTCCACTAGGAGATTCACAACAGGCCTTGAGGAGAGGGGGATATGGCTTTGCCGGCTCAGGAAGTCAGGAGAATAAACAGATAGAGAATAAAAGGTTGTGACCGATGGTCTGGGATTGTAGCTCAGCGGTAGAGCGCTTGCCTCGCATGCGTGAGGCCCTGGGTTCGATCCTCGGCACCACATACAAAGCAATAAAATAAAGACATTGTGTCCATCTACAACTAAAAAAATATTTAAAAAAAAAAAAAAAAAGGTTGTGGCCGATTTGGGGGGATCTAGAAATGTCAAGTAAGACTGAATCACAGAAATGAGGGTGCGGAAGGCAGATGGTTCTAGAAAGTCAGCACAGGAGAGCCAAGGATGGCACACTAAGGGGCTTCCCTTCTGCTCTGTGGGCTGGAGGGAGCCACAGGGGTCTGTGGCCCCAACTCTGGAGAAGGGAGGCTCCCGGCCCCCACCTGCCTTCATGTGTGACAGGTGTCCCTGCCTGCACGAGGGCAGCAAGCACACCCTGGGTCTCCTCCATGGTGACCCACTGCCCTCAGAGACAAGGGCTTGGAGGGAAAGCCGCCTAGTCCTTTGGCTGTGCACCCAGGGCCAATTAGCAGACTGTGGAGAAGGAGCCATCGGGGTGGGAGCTAGGCCCAGAGAAAGAAGGGTTCATAATTAGGTGGCCTAATCACCTGTGTAAATTGTGTATTTCTTATGATGGATGTGCTAAATGGCTCAGGTTTAATTAAGTTCTGCTGACTCGTTCTCTTTGGAGACCCACTGAAGTGTGATCACAACTCCCACAATTAACAATGAGGAGAGGGAAAACTTGAAAACTGCCGTCATCATTCCCCTTTCCCTGCCCCGGGGCCTTGGGCCAGACAGCGACAGAGGGTGACCACGCTGTGACCGCCGCTTCTCAGCTTCTCCACCAAGAACTGGGTGGGGAGATGCTGAGCCTGGGGGGGATGCAGGACCTTCTCACTCTTCATTCAGTGCCCCTTCAGGACCCTCGCCAGTGGTTGAGAGTCCTGTCCCCATGGGGCAGCTCCACGGACGAGCTCATGTTTCCAGGGTTTGGTCTAATGAGGTCCCTCTGGTTCCAAAAGTCCCCATGCAGAATTGTCTTCTCCTCTCAGTTCCCATGGTGCTTTCTGCCTTCTCTCACCTGCTTCTCTCTCCTGTGACCTGCTGTGGTCTGTGACATGAGTGGCAGCCTTCCTGGTCACCTCCTGCAATGTGGTGGGAAATCTAAGGTGCTGATCTTCATCCTTCCTGAGCTGTTGCCTTGGACACTGCTCTTCCGGCTCCCATCCTGCCCTATGGACCCTGTTCCGGTTGCCTCTGCTCTGAGTCACCATCCGGAGCTCCTAGACACCATCCCCACCCCCACTGACATCCTCCTCCCTGGGCACAAGCAGAGAGATGAGTGTGGGCAAGTCACCCCTCCCTGGCCTTCCCTATCATTCGTTTCCCCAAGGCCATCAAAGTTGGCACTGTGCCTATTGAATAATTTCTTGCCTGGAGATTTGTGGTATTGAGAGGACCTTGTAATGGAAGGAGGAACTTAAAGTCAGACCCAGATATGGCTTTTTCAAGAATCTAATGGGAACTCCAGTAAGGCGAGGCTGTTCAACAGGACATTCTGAGACGGCAGAAATGGTGCATATCTAACATAGCAGCCACTCGTCATGGGTGGCTAACAAAGCTGTGGCGAGCGTAACTGAGAACCTGGATTTTTCATTTGATCTGATTTAAATAGCCACTAACAGCTTCCATGGACAGGGCAGCTCTAAAGAGTCAAATCTTTCCCAAGGTCGAGCCTCAGATCCTCACCTCATTTCCCTGACTCCAGGTTCAAGTCTATCTGTCTCTTGGCCTTCTCGGTTGGCCTTCTCTCCAATCAAATGTTGGGGTGCTCCACACAATGGGCATGATCTCAGCCCTGGGGTCTGTCCCCCATACATGCTCCTCTTACTACTTCTCTGGCTTGGGGACATTCAATCTGGAATAACATGTCAGGGAGGCTGGATGAGGACAATGAGCATCCACCGTTAACACCCCCGGAAACTATGGTCAGTCTGGGGGGAAGGGCTTCAGCACTCTGAGTTCATTTGGGGCTCAGCTTCCACCCCCTCACCACTGAGGTAGGCACTAGCACGTTAGACACATGCCATCATCGACTCTCAAAGACAAACATTTCTCCCAAGGATGTGGATTCCAAAGCCCATCAGATACCATATTTAACTGTCCTGTGACCTGCCAGGAGCCTCCCTCCAAGCCGTCAGCCATCAGGCAATTAGGCAGAGCAGGCGTTTCTATTCTTGCCTTCTCTGTCTACCACCCCACGATGCTCTTCCAGCTCTGCTGGGATGGGGGAAGCCACAGGCATCTTAACAGCTGCTCCCCTAGGAACACAAATAGAAGTTTTAAAATAATTATTTTATTGAGGAATCTCCCCTTAGTCACAAACTCCTGTTTGCCCCCATTTCCTTCTGGGGGAAATGGAGGAGCTAGCTTGGTTTTGTTATAATCTACCTTCAGTTTCATTACCTGTATTCTAGCTGGGCGCAGTGGCGCACGCCTGTGATCCCAGCACTTTGGGAGGCTGAGACAGGAGAATCGCAAGTTCAAAGCCAACCTCAGCAACAGCGAGGCGCTAAGCAACTCAGTGAGACCCTGTCTCTACATAAAACACAAAATAGGGCTGGGGATGTGGCTCAGTGGTTGAGTGCCCCTGAGTTCAATCCCAGATACAAAAAAAAAAAATCATTACCTGTATTATGGTTCTGCACCCCACTTTCACACACAGTATCCCCCACCCACAGCATGTTATTTCCAAGGGGATCTCAACACCATGCCCCAAAGCCAATCTTGCATTGCTCTTCTGTGAACATTTTCCAACTTCCTATAGAGCTGCTCTCTGTCATTGATGACATCTAAAATGCTGAGGAATGGGTGGATGGATGGATGGATGCATGAGTGAATGGGTGGTTGGATGATGGATGAATGGATGGGTGGGTGGATGGATGGATGCATGAGTGAATGGGTGGTTGGATGATGGATGAATGGATGGGTGGATGGATGGATGGGTGGGTGGATGGATGGATGTGTGGGTGGATGGATGGATGTGTGGGTGGATGGGTGGATGGATAGATGGATGGATGGATGGGATGAGCCCAGCCTATTCATGCTACACTCCTGCAGACAGGTCTTCGGTGCCTCCTCTTGATAGGTACTGAGAAGACACACTAAGCTCCTGCAGGGCTTAACAGCTGCCCTTTGTCTCTACACCACTTCTGATTGGCCTCAGCCCTATTCCTTAAGCACACCATCATCTCTAAATATAGACTATATATCATTTTTTAATCAAATTTAAAAGTAGGTGGACTTGGGGAGGGGAAGGAAAAGGAAGAGGAGAAACGGCAGAGTTCAAACTCCACCAAAAGTGGCTCAAAGCCCAGTGCTTACTCTGGTGGAAAACAATGTCTAAAACGTCGCTGTCATTCACCCTCAAGGATCTTCTCAGAATCAGCAAAAGTGATTAAAAGTATTTTGAGGAGATGAAAACTGCATTCACAGCAAAGCAGAGGGAGGTAAGGAGGAATGGACCAAGAGCTGACCACGAGATCCTACGTCTACAGCAGAGGTCACTGCCTAGTTTGTTCTAGAGAGGAAGGCTCCCCTTCTGGCTCTCCCCACCTACCCCCCGCCAGGGCAGCCAAGCAAGGCCTTCAGAGCCATCAGCCTTCCTGGAGAAAAAGAGGACCATAGGACGTCAGGGTGGACTGGCCTCAGCCACTAGGTCATTCAACTCCTCCCTCCAACCCCATTCTGCAGATGAGGAGACTGAGGCCCAGAGAGCAAATAAAACGAGGCCCAAGTGGTAGATCAGAGCAAGCCACAAACAGAACTCAGGTCTTCCAAGCTCAGCTCAGTGAGTTTTCCACTGGCCAACAAGAGTAGCACCCATAGCAACGAAAGAAAAAGAACTTAGTTGACCTTTTCAGTTAAGTCAGTGCCATTTTTGTGGACTGTCTGCCCCAATTCACGGCTTGTGGTAGTTTCACCTCTTATTTGAGGGAAGAAGAAAGTGGGCCAGTAAGAGGCAGGGACCTCAGCTGGAGCTCAGACCCCCACTCCACTATCTGACCGAGTCATTCTGACCTTGTACGCGATTTTAGATGAACCATGTCAAAGTGTGTTCAGAACCTGAATTTCACATTTATTCACATAGAGCAAACATTCACTAAGCTCCACTCAATGCTGGTGCTTGGCTAGTCTTATACTTCCCTGCCTCCAGGAGCCTCTGTCCCAAAATAGATGGCAGCAGGCCGATGTGGAACCCCTGTCACCAAGGAGCATGTCCTCTGGGCCTAAGTGTGAGTCACCTGAGGAAGGGGGACCTAGGTTCTCCTTCATTTGGAGCAGATTTTTCTCACGGGAATGAGGAAGAAATCAGGAGAGGCAACGCGATCATCTAGAACACTAGGAATTCCCCTGGACACCACCTGTCCGGGGCCAGCAAGGTGGGGAAGACTTGCTGGAGACCATAAGAATGAATTCAGGTGTCGAAGAATCAGTAGAAATTGGATTCTAAACAAGTGAGAACAGATGACCCCAGACCCGTAGGACTGTCATAAAACCCCACTCGGGAGCACGCGGTGGTGTGCCGGCTCACACAAGGCAAGGGGTGGGGTTGGCGGAGCGGTGGAAGCGGGGCTGGTTGCATGGTGGGTGTGACCTGTGCAGCTGCATGGTCCCTGTGCCCAGAGGGAGGCCCCAGAAGTTGGATTGAATGCTGTGTTCACCCTCTTGGAATCCCGAATAGTTTTATGTTAGTGAAGTCCAGTGGGATATGGTAGCATGGCCCAGGGGCTTGGAACTTGGCACCTCGACTCTGGGTCAGTACCCTCTGGCTACCTCCCGCTGCCTGAGGATGGCTCTTGGCCAGCTGTCCTTTGCCCTACACAGACAGCTGCCCTGTCCGCCTTGGGAAGGGGCTGGGGCATAGTCTCCAGGAGGGTCAAGGTCAGGTGCAGAGTTGCAGGAAAGAGCCAAGTTTCCTCCCTGGGCATCCATATCCCCAAGTCCCAGGTTAGGGCCCCCGGTCCCTCTGAGGGTCTGCACTTACCCTGAGAGAACACATGTGCTCAGTTAGAAGCAAACTCAGAAACCACCACGACAGCTCGAGAGAAAGGGAAGAGCTTCATCTCTGCTTTTGGAACGAGGGGTCCCACATTTTTCACCTTGCGCTGGGCCCCAGTAACAAAGCCGGCCCTGAGGAGAAGGGAGGCTGGATGGGCAGGCTGGACGCTGGTTGGCAGGGCCTGCTGCTGCGAAGCCTGGCCTTCACTGTGTAGAGCAGCACTGGCACAGTCTTCTGTGACAGGCCAGCTGGCAATTATCTTAGTCCCTGTGGCCATAGGGTCTCTGTTGTGATGACAACCCACCGTGGTTCAAAAACAGACAATGCTCACATCCGGGGCTGGAGCTGCGCTCTAATAAAACTTTATTCAAAAAATAGACAACTGGCCAGATACGACCTGCCAACCACAGTGTGCCATCTTCTGCTGTAGACAAGGGAAGTCGCTGAGGGTGTCTGAGCAGCCGAAAGGCACAAAATCCAAGACTGTTCTAGAAGGCGAACTTGGCTTCACTGTCCAGGGTGGATATGAAGGGGTCAGCCTAGGGACAGGAGGTGTTGGGGAAGAGAGAATTGCAAAGGTCCAGACCCAAGGAGCCAAGGGTCCAGACTTGGCAAGGGGGGGTTGGAAGGGCAGATGGAGGCCAAGCAAAGCCTCACGGAGGTGCTATCCCAGGGCTCCTGACACAGCTTGGACTCTCTCTCATACAGAAGAGAGGAAGAGCAGGCGGAGGGTCCGTACCACCTTCACCACAGAGCAGCTGCAGGAGCTGGAGAAGATCTTCAAGTTCACCCACTACCCCGACATCCACATCCGCAACCAGCTGGCTGCCAGGATCAACCTGCCAGAAACTCGGGTGCAGGTACAGTGCCTCTAGCCCCAGCCCTGGCATAGGACCATGGTGACATGCTGTGTCCTGAGCCCCTGGGGATGCCCCTTCTGGAATTTTCCATTGGCTTCATCTCATGAGTACTGTCATTTTGGCCAAATACTATTTTCTAAGAACTGAAACCACCATCATATGAGAAATAAACTATCATTACAAGATGGTTTCTTTCCTTTAGTGGGGTGTAGATGGAGCGAGGCGGCTTCCAGGGCCTCTGTGGTCTTTGCCTGTGTTCCTCACCCCCCTGCGTGCTTACAGCTCCAGAAGTTGTTCACCCTGCAGCCACGTTCAGAAAATAGGTCTTGACAATCCAGACCAGGGGTCGACAAACTTCTTCTGTAAAGGACCAGACAGTAATGACTTTAGTCTCTGTGGGACACACAGTGACTGTTCAAGACTGTAACATAAAAGCAGCCAGAGACAAGATGGAAACAAAAGACCCTGGTGGTTGTGCTAGTGAGTTTTTGTCACTGGACAAAATATCTAAGAAAAGCAACTTAAAGGAAGAAAAATGTATTTCAGTTCAGTTTTCAGCGGGTTCAGTCCATCTTCAGCGGGCTCCATTGTTTGGGGCCTTTGGTGAGGAAGATCATCATGGCGGAATGGTGTGGTAGAGAGAAGCTGCTCAGCTTATGGCAGCCAGGAAGCAGGGGGCAGGGAGGGACTGGGAGCACCAAGCCACGCCTCTGGTTACCTACGTCCTCCAAGTAGGTCCCACCCCCTACAGTTTCCAGCACCTCCAGTGGTCCGTTCAGCTATGAACCCACAGAGAGGAGTCAGAGCCTGGTGATCTCTCACTTCCCATGAGCCCCGCCTCTGAGCACTGCTGCTTTAGAGATGGACCCTTCCACACAGGAGGCTCTGAGGGACACCCCACATCCAAACCAGGACGGTGGGGTTCTGACCAAACTTTAGAAACACTAAAATCCAGACATTGCATAATTTGCATGTGTTATGAAATATTATTCTTTTGATTTTTCTCTCAATCACTTAAGACTAAAAACCACTCCCAGCTCATGACCCATTCATTCAAAACCACGTGGAAGGCCAGATTCAGCCTGCAGGTTGCCCTGGCCAGGCCCTGCTCTAGACTACACGGGTGTTCCTTCAGAGGCAGCAGAGATTTACAAAGCCCCTGGGTCCATGGCAACAGCCTGGGTTAAGCACCGACAGCCTTGTCTGCCCTCTGTCATCCCTTCAACCAGAGTGTCTTACCTCATCCACTGTGACAAACACAGTCACTCCTTGTCACCAACCGGGTACCTCCCGCCTCTTCACAACCTCAACTTCACATAGTCGCAAATGCCAGGCCAGCACACAAGGTTCTACCAGATCCAACGGGACCACGTTGGCACTCCTCTAAAACAGTCCCTATGTCCCTCTTCATTTTAAAAAAACAACGCAATGGGGAGGTTCTGATTCAAAATCCAAACCCGGGCCCAGGTCAGCTCTCCATTCCATTCCAACCTCCTCCCCTCCTGGCTGAGGACCACCCTGCCTTAACCTTCTCCTCTTTTTCCTCCTGTTTGAAATCAGGAGCAAAGGTGAGTGTTTAGCACCTGCATCTGCTTTAAAGCCTAGAATTCAACTCCTGCCTGGGAGGAATCATCAAGTTTCAATGGCCACATGCTAAAACCATCAGGTAGAGAACAGCCTACAGATAGGTTTTATTGGGCCTGTACAGTATTTTAAAAACTTCGAAGCTTTTACATAAAAATCAAAATTTTCACCCTGGAAACTAATTGAGTCAAAATATGGGGCTCGGGTTTCTAGGTACTGACTGCGGAAGAGTTGAAAAGCTGCCCCCTCTAGGGTCAGGTCACCGCAGACCCCTCGATTCCCAATCATTACTCTTGTATGGTCCCCACAGCCCTGTAGATACCAAAGGTCAGGAACATGTTCCCCTCTCAGGAAGCTGAGCTCCAGATCCAAAGAAATCCTGCATGCATCTAGCTTTATAAACTGTAAAGTGCGACCCATGAAAGGTGTCATTGTTGGCACTCTGAGGGGATGTGCGTGGTGGAGAAACTTCTTTCACGCATCTCCATCCTCTCTCCCTATGCACAGATATGGTTCCAGAATCAGCGAGCCAAGTGGCGGAAACAGGAGAAAACTGGCAGCTTTGGAGCCCTGCAGCAGCTGAGCGAGGCCGACTTGGCCCCACCCGTGAATCTGGACGTGGCTGTGAGTGGCCTGGTCGTCCAGGAGGGTACTGTCTGGGAACATCCCAGCCAGTCCCAGATGTGAGGAAGCACGGGGGCTGTGTTTACAGACACACACAGGGAAAGCCTTCTAGAAACAGAACAGGCAGGGAGGCATCTGGAAGACCAGCCTGAGCACGTGGCTGGCTCTCTGTCCCTGCTCTCATTCTTGAATGACCATCAATTCTCCTTCCTCCAGGGGGTGGATCGTGGGACTTGTTCAAAATTTCACAGATTACAATACAAAGTCTTGGAGTAATGCACAGGACGCAGAGATTGGGCGTTAGCTGTAGAGTCAGACTGCATGGGTTCAAACCCCAGCTCTGCATATACCCATGGTACAGCCCCGAAGAGCCACCTGGTCCCTCAGAGGACAGTAAGAGATTTGATGAGGCTGAAATCACTGAGACTGGAGAATTCTGACTCTTGGCATCTAGGAAGTACTCCAGAAACATCAGCTACCCGTGGAGCCTACATATGTTGGGGGTGTGCATCAGGCGCTAATCCTGGCAGGTAGAGCAGTGAACATACTAGATGACCCTGCCCCGCCCCAGGGGCACAGGTTTCTACACCCACCCTGAGGCTCCAAGGTGGAACTTTTTCTAGTACTTTTTTTTTTTTTTTTTGCTACTGCAGAAACCGGGATCTGACTCATGATCGTAAGTGCCAGGGTTAGGACTATTCCCTAGCCCCAGGGTCATGCCCTTCTTACAGGGACCGGGGTCCACACAGGACTTTTACCGCTGAGCCCAGGAAGTCCCAGGCCTCAGGGAAGCTGGGAGCTGCAGGGGCGGCCTGGGTCAACCACCGGCTCACCTCTCTTCCCGGGCCTCTCCTCTCACAGGGCTCCATGCTGACACCCTCTGCTGTGCCCAAGCTGGCTCCTCCCACAGGCTGCTGCCCACATGCTCAAAGTCAGCTGACCTCTGCCTGGGTCCCTGCAAGCATCGCCCTCCTCCCGCAGCACCCGTGGGAGATGCCACCCTTCGCAGGCCCCCTCCTCTGGCAGACCTGCGTCCCCGCCCTCTGCATCCTGCCACCTCCGCACCCCAGCTGGAGTGGCATCTGTGCCACTTCAACATAGGAACCAGAAACCCTCTCTCTCTCCCAGAGGGTGCCCTGGGCCTCAGGGACGATCACCTGTTCCGCTGTCCCAAGGGGCCATCGGAAGGGTGCAAGAGCCTCGGCATCAGGTTAGACGGTGGAGGACCACGCTCGTCTCTCCAGCCCAAGTTGCTCTCCTGGTGCAGCAGATGAGCTGAGCAGGAAGGCATAGGTGGTCCTCTCGCACCTGAGCTTCTTCAAACTTGCTGTGCAACGTCCAGCAGGTCACTTGCTCTCTCTGGACCTCATCTGTAACATAAAGCATTGGACAAGATGATTTCTGGACACACCTCTCTCCCTTATTTGGGTGGGGCAAGCCTCGGTGAGCACAGAGGCAGAGGAGGACACGAGAGTCATTCCTCACGCACTCACTCAAGATGCGTCCATCAGGCTCTTCCTGGGCACTGCGAATACAGAACTGGACACAGAGATGGATGACAGGGGCTCTGGCCCCGGGTGGGTGGAAGGCTGGTGCCGACCTTCCCCTGTGAGCAAAGTTCCCCTGTTGACCTGGCAGTGGACACGTGTCTGGTTCCTTCTTTTCAGCTTTGATGTGAACACCCCAGTGTGGGACAGAAATAGAAATTTTTTCTAATTTAATACAGAAATTAGTGTCGTTGGTTATTCTACTGGATTGGGAAGGGACAACAGCTTGACTAGTGTGAATGAGGAGTAAGACCATAAGCTCCAGGTGCCCAAGGCCCAGGGCAAGACCAGCCTCACTGAGTCCTGGAGAGTCAGATTTCATTCACCTCTTGTCCCCATGTAGGGAGTCCCCGGCAAACCACCCGCCCTGCCTGAGCCTCATGTTTGCTATCTGTAGAGCGGACACAGAAACTCCCACCTGCCCCCCAGAGCCATTCAGAGGCTCCAAGAGGAGGCTAGAGGACATGGGCTGAGATCACTTGGAGTGAGGTCCTTGTCCCCACGCTCCACAAGGAAGGCGGCTGCTTTGGCTCCAGCCCTGGATGAGAACCTCCACTGAGCTGCCTTCTGCCCCAGTGGCCCTAAGACTTGGCCTAGCAGGGAGGACAGGCCTGCTCCCCTAAGCTGGACAGTCAGGACCGGCTTCTATATAAAAGTCCAAAATAAGTCCTAGGACTCGTCCCAAGCCCCTGAGCCTCTGCAGTTTGCCCAGGCCCTGGCCCACCCAGGGCGGGGCAGCTGTGAGGAAGCCCGGCGCTTAGTCCTGCCCTCCTCCTGGTTTTCTGTAGACTCACGTTCCGTCTCTCTGGCCCGTGGTCTTCTCATCTGTGAGGTGGAGGTCACCGTGCCAGGCATGTTTTCAGGCACAAGACATGCCAGGACTGTGGCTCAAGGACGTGAGTGTGCCTGGTCAACTGGAAAGCACCCAATCACTCCGAGCCCTGGGCACCGTGAGTGACGCCTCCTCTCCAGGCAACTCTGGCTGATGCAAGAAGGCCGGGGCCGAGGAGGACAGAGCCAGGTCGCCCACAGGAGTGGGCAGCTGGCAGCTGGTTAGCAGGTGCCTGCCCCAGGCCTCAGACACCAGTGAGCAAAAAGGGACTCTGACCGTGTTGCTACCACTGGGCCCGATTTCCAAGTTGTCGTCGGGACGTTTATTCTAGCAGCTTCTAGGTCACTGATTCCTCAGACACTTCAGGTTTAAACACGTCCCCCCACGTCCTGCAGGTGTCTTTGCCAGGCTGAGGATAGGAACAGGGACGTGTTCTTGCCGATGTCACCACATTTCCGGAAGGAACGTCCACTTCCTGGCCTCTGCCTTGCTCAAGCCCTGGGCTGGGCCTCCAGCCTTGCTCACTCTGGGCCTCCCTCATGGTCCTTCCTCAGGAAGATCGTGGGTGAGGCTGCAAATCTCCAAACTTCTGAGTGAAGGGGGAGAAGCACAGTCCCCCTACCCTGGGTCCCCATCCTCTTTCCCTGTCATATACCCTTCCTGCCCCAGACTCTTCTGGAAACAGGATTCACCCAACCCTAAGGGGTTCAAGTGACTAGATGTCACGGCTTCACTACCAAGAGTCACTGACCTCATAGAGCCATTTCCTCCTCCCTAAGGATTTTACTCCCCTTCCCTCGTGTCTATGGGACAGAGGAATCACTTTGCCATTCTTGCCAGCTGTGTGACTTTGGGCAAGTGACATGTCCCCCCTATGCACCAGTGCCCTAGAAAACGAGTTTCTTGCCTCTTAGGGTCACTGTGACTATTAAGTGAGTCAATCCACCTTGGCATGTGGCTCTCAGTACCTATTAAAAGAAAAAGCCTTTCTCTCAAATAACCCCCTGCCCCTTCCCCCTGGTGAGCAGCTACTCGGTCACCGCGCCCCACCCCAGCAGTTCACCAGCCAGTTCCTGAGAAGCCAGGGGATTTTCCAGACGATGGATGAAGTCATGAGTATATTTTTCCCAGGGAAAGGTCCGTTGCTTTCATCATCTCTGCAAAGAGCTCCAAGGCTTAAAATTAATCACCATAAAGAATCCAACAGGCGCACCTGAGTCCTGATGGGTCCCCATTCTAGCCATGAGGACTGAAGACTTGAGAGTAGCTCAAGGATAACTTTTTTTAAAGGTAAAGTCTTATAAACATTACCATGGTTTCAATATAGTCCCAAAAGGTGAGTGTTGGAAACATGATTGCCATTGAAATGTCACCAAGAGGTAGGACCCGTAAGGGAGGCTGGGCCGCGGGGACCCGCTGCTCATGATGGATTCACGCATCACTGCGGGAGGGGATCGCTTACAGAGGGCAAGTCCAGCCCCCCCCCATGTATCCACCCCTTGGCCCGGCCACCATGACACAGAAGGCCCCTCCAGTTGCCAGCCTCTGCACCTTGGATTCCCCAGCCTTAAGAATCAGGAGCCAATATATTTCTTTTCATTATAAATGACCCCCATTTATGACGTTCTGATGGAGCAGCACAAGATGGACCAAGACAAATCCAAAATGAGCCAGTGGGGACCTGTTGTTTGACTCAGTCATTCGTGGAGGGAACACCAAGCTGCTCTAAGTTCCAAGAATAGATACGCCAGGGACCATCAAGAACCCTGAGCAAACCGCAAATATGGACAAAAGGATCCACTCGCCATGGGAAGTGACTGACGTCGTCTCCACTGGGCATGATTCATTTTCAGTCTATCAGTTTTCAATAACTTGAGTTGAAAAATAGCTCAAAAATAAAGAAAGAGGCAGACGTCCTAGACAGGTGACCCGACAGAACCAGTCATTTTTATGTGCCCCTTTCAACATCTTTCACAGTTTTCCCCATGTAAGTTTACTTTCATCCCTCTGAATCTGACTCTTCCACCCATTAAATGAGGATAAAGAGCCACCACAAAGGTTTTGTACCTATAAAAGCACTTTTTGGAGCTGAGTAAAGTGGCACACACCTGTAAACCTAGTGACTCAGGAGGCTAAGGCTGGAGGATGGCAAGGTTGAGGCCAGCCTCAGCAACTTACTGAGGCCCCTTCTCAAAATAAAAATAAAAAAAGGCTGAGGTTGTATGTAGCTCAGTGGTAGAGCATGCCAGTGTCTAATCCCCAGTACCCAAAAACAAACAAAAAACAAACACTTTGTGGATTAAGAAACTATTATTTGTTGCTTTTCAACTTCGTCTAGAACTCCAGTTAAAAAGTCCCTATCTGCAAAATGTTTAGAAATATAGTAAGAGATTCACAGGACACAGGTACAAATGGACACCAAACACTGGAAATATTCTCAACCTCAACCACAATTAACAAAGTAAACCAAATCATCACAAAATACGTCTTTGTATCTTTCCGATTGGCAAATCCATTTGGTAAGGGTTTTGTGAAACGGGCAATCTCAGACAGGAGGAAGTGGGATTAATTATACAAAATCACCTCCGAGGGCAAGCTGGCACCAGCTATTAATAATCTAAATGCAAGTCTTTGACCCAGTAATTCTATTTATGAGAGGACATGCATCATTGAATATTTGAATAATCATAAATTAGGACAGTATTGGTCTAGTTAATGTGTTGCTTGATGTCCCTCCAAGTTCTAGTTTGAATATTTCTTGTGAAAGTCACCTTATGTGGGTATTCTATTTTGAAAGGTGTGATGGTGTTTATTTAACAGTGGGGGGAATGTACCCAAAATTGTATCCGTTTCCGCCCCATATCAGCACTTACCCAGTCTCCCTTCATTCTAGTGTTTAACTCCTCATTTAAATTAAGTGACCTTTCTAATTCAAAAGCTGCATTCTTTTTGAGCATCAGGAACGGAAGTTAAGCTGATGCGAAAGCAGTTGGCAATTAAAAAAAAAATCAGCTTAAGTCATTTAATCATTTCAGGCACATTCCGAGTTGTTCAAAAATAAGTTTGGGAGATCTAAGAGAATTGTGTTTTCATTAAGTTGTGCACGCACTTTGCTACATAGTGTAAATTCCCTTTTTGTATAATTAAAGGCAGGTTGTGATAAAATGATCAGTTCATTTTCCTTTGCTTGAAGCACTTACATGGGAATTTCACTCTGGCCCTGGCTGGGTCTGCTCGTTGCTGTGAATCATGGAAGTTTGGTGAGATTCCTGCTGTGCTCCCCAAGCTCACCATTTGGTCCTGGTTAATCTTTGAGGATTTCAGCAAAAGCTATTTACTCAAAAATATTAAATGCACCAGCCTCAGCAACGGCGAGGCGCTAAGCAACTCAGTGAGACCCTGTCTCTACATAAAACACAAAAAAAATAGGGCTGGGGATGTGGCTCAGTGGTCGAGTGCCCCTGAGTTCAATCCCCGGTACAAAAAAAAAATATATTAAATGCACATGTACAGGCACGCAGGGCGTAAGGATGTTTTGGCGGATGGTGGGCCACAAGGGCCACTGTGGTCCTAACAGTGATAGCTTGGTGTCATGTAGCTACTCTGTGACAGTGCCCTCTGATGCTGGCACAACCAAGCCCCCAGGACACAGTTCTTAGAGAGCATCCCGTCCTTCAACCAGGCACAACTCTTCGTAAATACTATGTGTAAGAATGTCCACCAAGGCTTTGTGAGAATCACCTAAAAGGAGACTGGCAGAGCCTATTGGGATAAATTCATTCAGCTGTTGAGTATTTATCCTAAAGAACTAAAATCAGCACATCCTAGAGATGCAAGCACCTCTGTGTTTATAGCAATGCCATTCACGATAGCCAGCCCAGGTGCCTGTCCACAGAGGAATAAAGAAAATGTGGTCTAGACACACAACGGAGTTCTGCTCGGCCATCAAGAAGAAGGACATTATGGCATTTGCCAGTGAGCGGGTGGGACTGGAGAACATGGCACTAAGTCAAATGTTTTCTGTCAGGAGCAGAAACTAGAGCAAAATAAGGCAGGAACACGGTAGGGGTGGGGGTAGAACCATGAAAGTAGAAAGGAGGTCAGTGGCACAGAGGAAGGGGCTCGAGGGGAGGGAGGGGACAGTGGAGTAAACTTGGCCAGGTCATCCTGTGTGCATGTGAGTATCCACCACGAACTCCACCTGCTGTTTCTCTATGAAGCACTCTCTCTCTCTCTCTCTCTCTCTCTCTCTCTCTCTCTCTCTCTCTCTCTCTCTCTGTCTCTCTGTCTCCCTTTCTCTGGAGGAGCAGTGCAGTGGAGGGAGGGAACAGGGAACCGGGGAGGGAGGCAGGGAGGGACAGGGAAGCCTTGGGGACTCAAATGAAGCCAATCATGTTCCGTGCTTGTGTGACTGTGCTGGAATGAACCGGCATCGTGTATAAACATCATGCATCAAATAAGCATTAAAACATAGCACGTGCCTCCTGGAAGGCTATCATTGGTGGTGACCTTTTGGGGAAAATCAAATCCCAGACCCGTATGGCCGTCTCTTTCAAGTAAGAGAAGGATGCAGGCATCTTTCTGTGCCGCATCACCACTACGGTGCTGCTTCTGGGGACATCTGCTTCAGATCCATAACCATCACCCCAGCTGCCCCTTCTTTGGTTCTCACTTCTGTGACTTGGAGGGTCTCCATCTGGTGTGGGCGACTCGGCTCTGCTCAGCTGGTCAGTGGAGGGCGCCTGAGGGATCTTGGATGGCCTGGGTGGAGGTGTTGATGGGGCCACCTGGCGACAGTCACTAGGCTTCCTCAGGTCGGGGTCACAGGATTCCAAGAGCACAAAGTGCAGAAGCGATGGGCCCTTGCAGCTCAGGCTAAGAATCCATGTGTCCCCTGCTACGTTCCGTAGCCAGTCACCAGGCAGCTCGGGCTGGGAGAGGGGATAGGGATTCCTCCATGATGGGAAGGGCTGGGGTGTGTGCAGGGCTCGAAGGCGCCTCCCGACCTGTTTACAGGATCCTGGACCACCTGACCCGCACGCCTCTTCCTCAGACTTCCTCCTCCCAGCAATGCTTTCTCCGAGTCGCCCAGGCTAAAACCCTGAGATCCTTCTCCATGACTCTTTCCTCCAGTCCAATGGCAAATCCAGCACCGAGCACCACCTCCCTGACACCAGGTGCCACCATGTGTCCTCAGTGCCCGCATGTGTCTCCCAGTCCTTCTCCCGGGTTTCAACTTGCCCTCCCCCGCCCCATCACCCCATTTTATTATTTTTATAGCACTTAATGCCTGATGTATTTTACATTTTATTATTTACTATTGTCCGTCTCCCAGACAGAAATGAAAGCTCCATGAAGTCAAAGATCACACCTAATTTGTACACGGCTATATTCCCAGTAACAAAGCAGGGCTTACGAGAGACTCTGAGCACTTGCTACACAGGTGTGCCGTGTGCACAAACAGACACAGGCACAGAAAAGGCCTCCGTGGAAACAAAGAACTGTGACAGCAGTTACTTTCAGAGCAACCAAATAAGCAATCTCCTTTCTTCTCTTACACAAAGGAGGAGACTTGCTTAATTAAAAGATAATAAGCCCCGGGAAGATGCAGGTGATGAATGGCAGGTCACCTGCCACACGAGCCAGCCATGCAGAAAACCCCTCCGTGCTGCCGCCCCTGGCTGAGCATCTGGGCTCTGCACATGGATCGCTTGGCTGAACACATTTGGGGATCGCACACAAACCCTGGGTAACTAGAACAGACCCCTCCTCCGCTCCCTCTGACCCGCACATTGCCCTCCCCTGAATATTTCCTGGGTTGTGGCAGCAGTCGCCCAGGCTCACCTGGAGCCCATGGGCACATTTCTCTCTCTCTCTTTTTTTTTTTTTTTTTTTGGTACCAGGGATTGAACTCAGGGGCACTCGACCACTGAGCCACATCCCCAGCCCTATTTTGTGTTTTATGTAGAGACAGGGTCTCACTGAGTTGCTTAGCGCCTCGCTGTTGCTGAGGCCGGCTTTGAACTCGCGATTCTCCTGTCTCAGCCTCCCAAAGTTCTCTCTCTCTCTCTCTCTCTCTTGCCCTTTGGCCTGCGCTGTCCCAGGACGGGATCCCCACCTGGCCCCTGTGATTGCAGCCCTTCCGCAGCGTCCAAGCTCCACTCCACGCCCCCACGGCACCCCCTCTCCTCTGGAACAGGGACGTCCTTTGCATAATGCAGGGCTTAGATGTGCTGTGGCTGTTGGACCATGTGACACCATAGCTTAGAACAAGCATCCTAGTGTCTTTGGAGGTGACAGCACAGAGAAGTTACATATTATCTTTTACAATGCCTCTTCCTTTCCATCCCATGGCACCACACCTTCATGGTGATGATAGTGGCCCCCGGGGCGTGGGTCTAACCATGTGCCAAGTGCTTTAACTCTCATGCCAAACCTGACGTCAACATGGTGAGTATCAGAGGGGGGATGTAACTCGCCTGGTGCCACACAGCAGAAGTCTGATTTGAATTCAGGATCGCCTGATGCCAATGCTTTTTAAATGCTATAGATATAAAATTGCAATTCACTCATATATAAAGTATGTAATTAATTTATAAGATAGAGTATCCGTGGGTGTACAGTGTGGATCCCCAGGGAGTGCAGGCATGGCTTCCCAGCACTCACAGGGTCGCTTCTCCTGTCTGGCAGCCTGTGCAGCACATAGTAGCTGCTCAATAAACATTAGATACCTGATAGATCCTGCACCGGGACTAGGGATCTTTCTGCCTCCTCACTGGGCGCCCCACCGCTCTCAGTTCCTGCCCAGCTGGAATAAACAGACAGGACTAGGCTCCAGGACCCCATGTGGGACAGGCAGGAGATCTTACAGACGGGCATCAGGGCTCAGAGTGGCAGGGCTGGCGGGTCACCAGGAAGGCGGCAGGCGCTGGAGAAGGCGGAGGCAGCCCAGGCTGTTCTCAGGCACTGTGGGGGCTTGAGGGCCTCTCCTCTCACCCGCCTCCCTCGCCAGGGCTCTGACCGCCCAGTGACCCCGGGGGTGGGACCTGTGCTGGCGGGGAGGGGGGATTACAGCCCTTTTATCGCCAGGACGCCATAAAGCCATTCCTTGGCAATTAGAATCCCGACCAATCCAAGTCATTTACGGCTCCCAAACAATTACACAGGGGTTCTTATCGCCCCGAGAATCCTGCAATGCTATTTGAAGGGGGCCATAAACGGGGACCTGGCTGGGGGTGGGGAGTACGCAGAGAGGACGAGGCTGCCCACGCCGTGGGAAAGCAGCTTCCAGCTCCCAGGGCATCCTGCAGAGTGGGTGTGGCGGGGACCAGGGACGATTCCCCCCCCACCATCACAAAACACAGCCGAGGAGCCCCGAGAGGCAGCCGCGCTGCCCACATTAGACCCCCAACGCGGTGGCAGGTGGCATTTGGTAACAGCACTGCCCGGGGAGCCCCGGGAGGTTCACAGGCCGCACCTTCCTGGGGAGAGTCTGAGAGCCCATCCCACACCCCCTGGGGGCAGGTCTCCAGGACAGGAGCCAGGGGGTCTGGGATTTTGATGCTGGGCCTTTTCCCCCACCTGGGAATCTGGACAGCACCCCAAGCTTGGCGGGCGTGGCCCCCACCTGGGGCTGAAGCCTCTGCAGCACATCCCCTGGCCAGGCAGGGACTGTCCGAGCCCAGGGCAGCCCGAGGGTGGCTTATGGAGTTCCGGGGAGGTGATCCCGACTTTATGTCTTACCCAAGAGGGCCTGGAAAGGCCGAAAGGAAGGGACAAAAGAGAAAATGGGGTCACCAAAGGAGGAAGCCACTGTGCTCCCTTCCAAAGGTGACGGGAAGAGGCTTTTCCTCTTAGGTATCAAAGGGACAGAATTGATCCAGTACAAGGAGAGACTTCCTGATGCTTGAAACCAAAGGCCCAGGAGCCCCCGGGAGAGCAGTGGTGAGCCCATTAGTGAATATGGAAGGGTCTGTTTTGTTCAAAGCATTATTTAAAGGTAGGGAAACAGGGAGCAGCAGGTCAGAGAGGTCCCCTGCTACCTTGGAGCTTATAAGAACCAAATAAACAAAAAGAAACACACTCTCGTCCGAGAACTGTGAAGACTGTAAGTGGGCCAGCTGACCCTGGCAGGAGAGGGCCAGATGAAGTCAGGACGACCAGGCAAAGTCTCTGTGGAGTCAACACCCTTGAGTTGAGCCCTCATGACAGATGACGGCCAGCCTGAGAAGAGCCCACTGCATTCCAGGCCTCAGGTTCAGCAAGTGCAAAGGCCCTGAGGCTGGAACCATTTGGAGATGTTCAAAACTGGCCATTTGTTGTCCAAAGAGCAGCTCCCCTAACTGAGCGGGATGAGCCCACAGCGTCCTGCTCCCTTGACAAGCGACATCATCAAGAATCTGAAGCCAGGCACGGTGGCTCAAACCTGTAATCCCAGCACTTAGGGAGGCTGAGACAAGAGAATCGCGAGTTCAAAGCCAGCCTCAGCAATGGCGAGGCAGTAAGCAACTCAGTGAGACCCTGTCTCTACATAAAACACAAAATAGGGCTGGGGATGTGGCTCAGTGGTCGAGTGCCCCTGAGTTCAATCCCCGGTACCAAAAAAAAAGAAGAATCTGAGACTTGGGCCTCAGTTTCCTCATCTGAGGATTGCTACTGCTAGTCTGATATCTATCGGAGCAAGGTCACCAGGCACTCCTAATACATAGTACATGCTGGGTACATCATAGCTGTTGTGTTTAGAGGGACAAGTTCTAGGAGACATAAGTAAAATATTCTCTGTGGTCTCTGCTTCTCCCACCCTCACTCCAGAACTCCCAGTTCAGAGCACACACATGACCTTGTCAATACTCAGTAGGGAAGGTCAAGTGCACTGTGGGGAGCTGATGGGTAAGAAGTCATCAAGAGCCTCACCATCAAAGGAGAAGGGCACTCGCTCATGGGCGCTATGAACAGTTACACAGGTTGTGCACAACATATAGAACCTCAAAGGGACAAGTGTTTGTTCTGGTCCTGACCAGTCCCTCCCAGTCACATCACTGTGGAGTTGGATTCCCATCCCCATAGTATAGATGGTAGAAAATGAGACGAGGGAAAGTCCATGCCACCCATGGTGGAGCTACTCCAAAATGCGTTCCTCTGACTACACACCTGAATCTCTCCCTGAGGGGTCGGAGCATCTGACCCTCAAGATGTCATCTCCTTATAGGGCATTTCTTGGGCCTGGGCCATAATCCATAGGCATTAATACACCTTGGCCTGGTCGTGAGAACCAGCCAGCATACTTGCCCTTTCACTGCTTAACAGACGGAGAAACAAGCATCCCTTCCGTCCTATGTTGAAAGGAAAAGCCATCTTTATTACATAGATTGTATTTAACACATTTTCCACGTTAAAAGGTTTGGAAGGGATTCAGGGGGGGAATCTCGTAAAGCAAATAAGGTTATTATTTCAAATCTTCTCATTCACTGCAATCAGTTGACTTGAGGCAGTGACATTTCCAAGCCCTTGGATCTGAGGACTTCCATGTCCTTCCCACCTTCAGTCTCCACCCACCTCTGCCCCTGCCAGCCCAGCGTTTGCTCCGTTATGAATGCAGACAGCAGACCACCCGGCCACCCTAAAAGGACCTAATCAGAATGTCACCACGGACACCTCTTCCTCTTGACAGCAAAGCACGGAGCCTCGGGGTTACAGACGTTTGGCCATGTTGACAGCTGGATTTCAATACGATCGATTTCCTTCGAAATCTATAATTCATGCCACCCATTTAAAGAGCGTTCTTCGGAGAAAGGACCTGTGGTTTTGCCAAACTACCGAAAGATTCCATGGTTCAAGAATGGGAGCACCCCACTCCACAGGACTTGCTCTTCCTTCACCGGTGGCTTCTGTCCCCTGGAAGCTTTGGGGGCTGCTTGCTACCTCTCCAGGCCCCTGCAGGCCCGTCACCCCAGCTCTGCATGTGCCCCCCTGGCTGCTCAGATCCTTCACACAGCAGGAGATGACACATGACAGGCACATTTCTCACCTGGTGCCGATGGACCTCTGGAGTCAACGTTCCCCTCTGGGGGTTTCTCGGCCTCTTTACCTTTTCAAAGATCCAGAAGAATCCACCCAGGAGCCCAACCAGGAAAGCGTCTTTAGCCCCGCACTGGTGCCTGCAATGCCCACCCAAGACGCAGGTCGCCTGCACCTGCAGGGACCCTCGGCAGGGAGGAGCTCAGCTCACAGACCCCTCCCCCATCTCCCGCTCCCCACAAAGTGTTTCTGTGGCAGGACTGTGTCCCCTTCCATGGCAGCAGAAAATGAACCCGGCTGATGAGCTCAAAGCTGGAATTAAAGGTGCTCTGCTGCACAGGGAGCCCGTCCTACCGAGTTGCCTGGCCCAGACCCTCACCGCTCTGGTGCCCACTGGGGGCCGAAGTTTCAGATCATGTGTGTGGACAGCCCCTTAGCAGGAACACTGTCTGTGTCCCCGTCCCTGGCTGGTTCTCCAGTGTGTTTTGAAGCCCTCTGAGAATACGCACCCTGGGGTGCAGGAAAGGGGGCCCCAGGCTAGCCTTGGAAAGACAGGGCTCAGGTCCAACTTCCCACCATGGCAGGGTCCCTGGGCTGAGCAGGCTCCAGAGGCCCTCAGGGGAAGATCCCACAGCAAAGTAACGATGCTAACACATCACTCAGGCCAACCCCCGGGCTCACAGCTGGAGAAGTGACAGAGGCAGCGCCCTGAGGGGTCTGACCCTGCTCGGGTCACAGGGCAGCGTCTGCAGGGCTAGAGTCTACCCCCCGCCTCCCGCCCAGTCTCCTTTTTCCTTTATCTCACTGAATTTTTTAAATGACAAAATGGGCCACAGGTGTGCACAGTGACTGTCTCCAAGCACAGTGACGTACAAAGGCACAGTCGCCTCCCTCTCCTCACCTGGACCCCACAGCATGCTGGGCCATGCTTCTTCCCGTGGACCCCAGGGGAGGACGGAGCCCCCTGTCTGCTCAGCTGGTCTCTGAGGCCACACGAGCTGCTGCCCCCCTGACTCCTGGTCGTCCCCCGCTCAGCCCCACTGTGCAGGAGTGGAAAACCGCTCTCAGTCCCCTGTCCTCTGAGGGGGACCCAGCAGAGATTTGTGGAAAGGGGTCTTCAAAACAAGGTTGTGTCTGTGCCCTGCGGAAGGACATCTTCCTGGTCATCTGGCCCCACCCAGCTTCAAGCCCAGCACCTCCAGCCTAGTGGCTAGTGTCCCCACTTCCAGAAGCATCCATTTGATCCCTCTGCACAGCACCACTGAGCAAGCCTCCAAAACAACACTGTCGAAAGCCCCGTCGTCCCCTCCGACCCTACCAGCTGCCAGAACACCAGGGAAAGGCTCCAGTCCCAAAAGGTGTCCAAGACACGTGTCCACACTCACCTCCTGGAAGCCTCCCAGATATTGAGTCTAGTTCCAGCCACTGGAAGTTATGTGCCTGGAATAGACTCTGCTTTTTGTTAGCTCTAAATCTTATTTTGAGATAACTGCCTATCCTACGTAGTCGTAAGAAATAACAGAGACCCCATGCACGCGTCTCCCCACACGCTTGAGTGGGACACCCTGCAAAACTGAGTGCTGCCATCCCAGCCAGAGTCACAGGCCACGAGACAGGGGGACCTCGGGAGAGGCCTAAAGTGGGCTCCCTCGTCATGGAGAAGAGACTCAGCTAGGGTGAGAGGGAGCAAAGGCTTGGAGGGGTCTGGAGGGGTCTCGGGAGGGCCGGGCAGCTTCCTAGCCACAGACAGCCATGAACAGGAGGGAGACAGACAGATGGACGGAAATGGAGGCTGGCTTTCCAGGATGGGGTCAGCCGCAGGACCCAGCCCTGGAACCAGGAAGAGGAAGCCCCAGTGGGGGCAGGGCAGCCCCGCCTGGAGGAGCCAGGAAGCACTAGGGCGTGAGGTGTCCCCCCCACCAACAGAACACTGACTCTCCATCCCTGTCCTTCCTCGGATTTTTCACAAGAGGCAATCAGGCCCAGGACAAAGTTGTTTTCTTATCCCTCAGGTGATCTCTCTGAAATTGCATGTACAACCCGAGAGCAAAGTTCGGTTTCAGCTGTGGATGACCCTCAGAAATGATGTCCATTCAGTCAGCTGCTCTCGCTGAACAACTACTATGTGCCTGGCACTGTCCTGGTGCTGGAGATTCAGCAACGAACAAGACAGATGGCTATATATTGCCGGGTTGCTTCCTGGGGTGGGGGTCAGACAGGAAGTGGTTTCCTACACGGTTCTATCCATTCCTTGATTGGCACTGTGCTTTGTGCACAGAAGGAAATAAAATACGTAATGAGGAAACTGGTACGTCCTGGGGGCTCAAAGCAAAAGGGTAAGGAGTCTCTGGCAAAAAACGAGGGCAGAAGTCACAGCCTGAAGCCCACCTCTCCCACCCTGCCCAGGCAATTCAATGTTCCTCACCCCCCCCCTCAGGGGCCACCGTCTGCCATGGACACCGAAAGATTTATTTGCAAGCTGGAAGATGCCCTCCATGTGATCGGCCATAGCCTCTCACTGAGGATCTCTCGACTGCTGTTTGAACACCTCCAGCCACCAGACACATCTCCCGGCGAGCACCTGTCCCAGTTGTGGGAGGTGGGATCCACCCACCGCCCTCCCATTGACTGAGCTGAAGTTCACCTCCCTCGCCTATTCATCTATTGATATGAGTCATAATCATGGTTGCCGTTTATTGAACACCTGCTAGGTTCCAGCCTGTGACCTATGTGATTCCACACATGATCTCCACAAAACCACCCAGGTGCTCCTCGAAATCAGCTGGGCTGCCACCACTTAGAAAAGCCGAGCTTTGGAAAAGTTCTTCCTTAGCAAGGAGCAGAATAGGGACTCCATCCCGACCATCCAACCCATACGCCAAGGACTTGATGTACCAGCCACTGCACTTTCCTGCCCCACCTCACTAGCTGCACCAGCTGGAGCCCTGAGAAGGACACTCCACGTCTGTGGGCCCTTCCCACACACCAGGCTCATTCCAAGGGATGGACAATCCGATCTGTGACCCCAAGGTCTCTGTGAGTGGCCACTTCTTATGACCATCCCACCAAATTGGTATAGCCACAGTTTCTCCGTTCTGTCCCTTAACACTTGAATAGCCCATTAGGAGACGTAACGGGCACCTACCTTCTCCAAACCAAGCTCCTAGCTGGGTGACATAGGGCAAGTCACCCTACCTGTCTGAGACTCATTCCCACATCTGAGGATGTTCACATGGAACACCTCCTCTAGCACAGGTCCAGCAGCCAGGAGGGTATCCACATGAACAGCCCCGGGGCACTGGTGCCACAATCTCCCTTCTCTGGGAGTCGATGGGACTCAGAGAAGTTAGGCAACTTGCCTGAGATCACAGAGCTAGGAAGTGTCCAGCTGGATCTAGAATCCAGTTCTTTGAACTCCAGAAGCCAAAGCCCCTGTCCCTGCCCATCACACACTAGGATGATTCCAAGGCCTGAGACGGAAGGAACAGGGATGGCGAAGGAGACCAGGGAGCTGCTTTCCTCACTCAACCACTGTGTTCCAGGCAGTAAGCTCAGTTACAGCAAGTGGTGTCCTCCCCAGGACCAGAGAGACAGAGACATTTGCCCAAGGTCACACAGCCAGCAAGCGAGGAGTCAGGGGATGATCACAGGACTGTGGGGCCCCCATGGCAGGGCTCAGGTGACTTCTTAGACATGTTCTGTCTCTCCTTTTATGTGCCAGGACAACACAGGAGCCAAGAAGCCCTCTTCCCCCGAGTGGCAGAGAAGTAGAAAGCCTGAGATGGTGCCCCCAGCCCTGGTGCCCTGCCCTGGAGCAGCAGCTGAGCCCACGGCGTACATCCGTCCAGGCTGAGAAGCTCCGAGGACGTCGCCCTTGCTCAGCTGGGAGAGGCCTCTGGGCTGGGACACCAGCAGTCCCAGCCCGGGAGGGTTATTGGGCCCGGAAACGCCTGGAGGTCTTGAACTTCTGGCCTCTGCCTGAACCCAAGGAAATGGCCCCAAGATTACTTTACAGCCGGGGCCATAAATTCCTGCCTGTTCCCACTTTATGGCTGCTGGGCAAAAAAAAAGTGCCTGAGCATGGCTCGGAGCACAGCGCCTGCTCACCAAGTGGCACCGTCACAGCGCTGAGGACCCAGGACTCTCAGCTCGCCCCTGCGCCTATGGCAGAAGCAGCCAGGGCCAGGCGACAGACAGGAGGACTGAGACCCCACACGCCTGGCCCAGCCAGATCTGGAACCCAGGTGCCTGCCCCTCTGCCACACACCTGGCCATCTGCCCCCACCCGTCTGCGGAACGCAGATCCCAGCACCCACAGTCCAGCCTCCCCGAGTCCTCAATTGTCCAGGGACAGCAGTTTCCTACTCCAGACCCACCCACAGCCTGGCATCCCTGGGGGTTGGGGCTTGGGGAAGTGGGCTGCAGCCGTCCTCCTGCCTCCCCGGCTCTCAAGAGCCAGCCCTGCGCATGGAGGGACGTGGGGCAGGGCAGAGTCCTGAGACTGCCCAGGCCAGCACCCCAGGGGCTGGGACTCTGGCCCCCAGATTCAAGCTGGATCCTCGGTGCCCAGCGCCTCCTGTATTTAGGCATCACCACTATTTGGACCCTCACTCTTCACTGTGAGGTACAGGCCAGGAGGTGGCAAATGCTGGTGCGTTCCGGGAACAGTCAGGTACAACAGGAGAGAAAACCTCTCCTCCACCTCAGTGACCTGCCGTCCCTCTCTGGGCCTCCTTCAGCCATCATCCTGCAGTTCCATGGAGACGTTGGACGCCCTGACTTGGGATATAGTCAGGAAGAAAGTGGCCCCGGGGATACAGGGGCACAGGAGGGGGACCAGGGAGCAGCTGGACATGCCCAGAGAGAACATAGTGACGGGGCGGTGGGAGAGAGCTCGGGGATACCCTTGGATGTCCCTTCCCTCCAGCCTCCTGGACCTCAGTTTCCTGGTGCATCTGTGAAATGGAGCGGGCACTGAACCAGAGGCCTGGGAGAAGGTTCTAGGGCTGAGACCTGGCTTCTGCCCTGTGCCCAGCTTGTGGTTCCCCATCAAGCCTCCCGACAGAACCTCCCGGGGAGCATCAGCAAACACTCTCCGTCATCTGATGGCTGTGCTCCCTGGACACCCAAACTCAAACTGGGAAAACCTGACTTTCTAGCCAAGAACAACAGGGCAGGAGCTGGGAGGGCTGTGGACAGGAGGCCAGGAGCCAACACAGGCCCAGAGGTGACAGGTGGGTGTGTCAGACAGGACTGAGTCCTAAACCAAGGCAGGTCCCTGGGAAAGCCAGACCCCCTGGTCCTGAGTGCTTCTGCAAAATGACACCTGAACACCTGGGATTACGTCAGAGGCCCTGCAGTCCCTTCACAGAAGTCAGCCGTTACACCTGCCCGTTTCCGGGGCAGACGGATGAGGGTCACAGCTACTTCTAGGTCAGACCCTGCTCCCCTCACCTGCTAGCTGCATGTCCTCAGGTGGTCACTGCCCGCTTTGCACTATAGCAAAGCTGGTGATTCTTTTCCTTTTGTGACAGTTAAATTAGTCACTACATAAAAATGCCCAGCACAGTCCAAGCCCCGCTAGGTTTCCAGCACCCGTCTGTTTTCCGTCTCCTCTCCTCCAGCCGTAGTCCCCATGCTGGCTGCCTTGGCAACGTGGAGCCTGTGGTCTAGGAGGCATCTGGGGCCCCTCCTGCACTGGCTGTGGCTGGGTATTCAGTGGCCCAAGCTCGGGGGTAATCTGCTTAGGGGCTGGTGAGCCCAGGACTCCCCTCCTGCCCTGCCTGCTGTGCAGCAGGAAGGCACTCATGGGCTTGGAATTACTTGGCCGGGCACAGACTAAGGCCAGGGGGAAGACCAGAGCTCCTGGATGGCCAGAGAAGGGACTCCGCCTTGTCCCCACGACCAGCATGCGGAGCGGAGATCACAGAGTGAGCACCAGTGGACATCAGAGGTTTCTTCCTGTTGGTCTCAGAATCCAGGAGAAGGAGAAGGGGCTTGGGGTCAGACAGACGTGCACCTGTGTTCTTGTCCCACCCTGTCCAACAGTGCTCTTCACGCAGGCCTGGGTGTCCCCACCTGTTAGAGAGGAACAAGTCCTTCGTGCAGAGGTTCATGTTAAGGATCCATTGATGACATCTGCACAACCCTGGGGGAACTGAGATGAGGCTCTTTCTTCCCTGCTAGCTAAGGGAGCTTGGGGAAGTCACCTCACCTCTCGGTCTCTACTTCTCACTTCCTAAGCAGGGACGATGGTGTGTACCAGACAGGATTGCTGTTCAGACTACACAGGGAAGTTGACCAAGCTCTGCTGGCACATAGTAAGTGCTCAGCTCACAGCAGGTGGTGTTTCTGTCCCTGTGGTTGGCCCCAGGCCCCTCTTTCCCTACCCCCCACTCCCTGGACCACAGGATCCGAAGCCTTTAAGACAGCCGAGCCACCCAGATCCCCTGTGGTTGCTGTCCCCAGCCCCCAGATGCAGTCACCCACTGCAAAACCAGGGACCTGGTTCTCAGACTGACTTGTGGCTCACCAGGCTAGATGTCAGCACCTCCACGTGGAGTTCTTTCAGTCTTTCCTCCCAAATCGATAACTGCCTCCCTTGGCACAGGTGATCCGTTAAGGCCTGGGCACTGCTGGGCTGATAAACCAGCCTGCTATCGATGCTCGTGTCTGCCTCGCTGCTATGTTTATTATTGTTGTTGGTGTTGTGAAATCCTCCTTCCTGTTCCACAGGACTGAGGCTATTCTTTAAAAAAGATCTTTGCTTTGAACCTCATTTCCTGACACCTGGGGAACGAGCCCTCTGAACAGCCCTGTCCCTGTTCCCGCCCCTCCATCTGCAAACCCTTCGCCCCACTAAGGAGAGCAGCTTCCTTCAAGAACAAAAATGTGACCCCCGGTGACTTGCGCTCTGATTTCTATAGCAATGAAGCCCCCGGGCTCTGTGATCCCGAGGCTGACGTTCCCACCCCCCACAATTAGCCACCAGTGCAGAGAGCAGGAGAGAACACTGATTAAGTGCCTACTGTGTACCAGCAATGGTGCCATGTGCTTTCTGCTGGGACTCCATCTGGTCTTCAGAGTGTCCCAAGGTGCCCACACAGACCCTGTGTTCTCACTGGACTCAGAGGTTAGGGCCTCCGCGCACCTCATGGCCTTGGCCATGAGGGAAACACAGATCTAAACCCTGTCTTTCCGACTCGCGCTCTGGTAACCGCTGGGGGACCTTTCCTAGCCTTGGCCAAGCTCTCTCGCTGTCTTCACCCCTGTTGGCAAAGGTCCCAGGAGCCCAGCTTGCCTGCTTGTCTTGCCTTCTACCCACGCTGCGCCTTGGATCAATGGCTGCGGGGGGAGGACAAGGGTGGGGGCAGGTTCTGTCCAAGGCAAAGGCCACCTCCATAAACCTTTGTAATCATTACTGCCTGCGGAGAAGAGAAACAAGAAGAATTCCTCCCCGAGGGACAGCCAATGCCCAGACAACGCGGCAGAGCGCCTGGAAACCTGCATGTCTCCACGTGACCTCGGGCACTTGCTAAGCTCCCATCTTCTCACCCGTACTGTGGCCTTCCTATACAGGGCTGTTAAAAGATTGAGTAAGAAAACCCACGTGGAGCCAGGCACACCTGTAATCCCAGCAGCTCGGGAGGCTGAGGCAGGAGGATCACGAGTTCAAAGCCAGCCTCAGCGACTTCGCAAGGCCCTAAGCAACTTAGCAAGACCCTGTCTGAAAATAAAAAAATAAAAAGAGCTGGGGATGTGGCTCAGTGGTAAAGCACCCCTGGGTTCAATCCCTGGGGGGAAAGAAAGGAAGGGAGGGAGGGAGGGATGGAGGAGGGAGGAGGGAGGGAGGAAGAAAGAAAGGGGAGGAAGGAAGGAAGGAAGGGACGGAGGGAGGGAGGAAGGAAGAAAGGAAATCCACATAAAGATCTTCACCATGGGGCTGGGATTATGGCGCAGTGGTAGTGTGCTCGCCTAGCATGCATGAGGCACTGGGTTCAATTCTCAGCACCACATAAAAATAAAATAAAGATATTCTGTCCACCTACGACTAAAAAATAAATATTTTTTTTTAAAAAAAAAGATCTTCACCTACCCAGCAGGCATACAGTAACAGGCATTCCCGTCACTGCCAGAGGGAATTACTGCTCACACACATATAATTGCCAGGCGTCCAGTGTCATTCTGATTCTCTTGTTTTATTTCGTTTACTTTCGTTTACTTATGACGACACTCTGGTATTCCCATTTTACATTTGGGGATCCTTGCCTTGTCTCCATCGCACAGATGAGAAACCACAGACTGGGGAAAAAATGAGTCACTCACCTGAAATCGTGCATTTTTTTAATTAAGCTTTTCATGTTGAAATAAATGAAATGCAGCTTTAAGAAGTAATCCTGGGAACGCCCCTCTGCCCTTGCTCTCCCCTTTAGTCCAGAAACACTGGGTGGAGGAGGCCAGATGGACTTCCCCAGGAAACCCACCACCTTTCCATTCCTCAGATCCCGAAGTCCCTCGCCAGCCTATCGTCTCTTTCCCTGTCAGTCTTATGTTTACTTTATATTTAATGTCTGGGTTTTTCTGTTGTGCTTAGCAAGAAAAATAAGGAAAACTATTTCTATTCCATCCACCCAAAGCAAATGCCCCACATACATTCTAATAAGGAAGCAGAGCTGGGCTTCCCCTGGGGGCAGTGGAGAATCAGAGCCCGGGGCCATAACCAGTAGCTTACACTGCCCCTGGCCACTGGAGTTCATTCAAGTTGCTCCTCTGGGAACTGTCCTACTTTGATGACCCCATCACTATAAAGCGCTGGAGGCCATGCACCAAAATCTCTTCTCAAGAAGGACAGTTAAAAGTCTTATTGGCCCAGCACAGATGTCTCTGTAGGATGTGGCCAGAGACCTCTCAAGTGCCACATGCACATTCTGTTAGTGGGTGAATTAAATATGCATGAGACCTGCAACTAAACTTTCTTCTCTTTCATTCAGTATTTATTGAAAGCAAGTAACCAGGGATCCAAATCAAAACTGCCTTTGAATCATGCTCTGATTTTGCACCAGGCACTTCAAAAACCGCTTTGCATACTGGACACCACTGAAGATTCTATCAGCTCAGCTCATTCCAGCCACCCCTGTGACAGCGGGGCTACACAGGCTTTGAGGGTTTCATGAACTGCAACCTGATAGGGCCCCATCGAAGGTCCCCCCTAGGAATTTCTCACTTCCTGTCCCCAGGTGGCTGGATACTCAGCACCAACTGAAAGTTTAGGGCAACCAACCCCTATTGGGACAATCCTTGACCAGCAGGGGACAAGAACAGGTGGGTGGCTACTTTCTCCCTTCCTTAAGAAGATGGTTCAGAAACCTAACCCAGAAGACTTTTAGAAGGTACTTTGGGACTGAATAATTAGTCCTTAGAGAGGGTCAAGTTCTTCCTAAAACGATAAGAGGTCTTTGTGTTGGCCTCCCTTCATCTCTGTGATTCTTCTCCATGATCACACTCCTCTTTCTTGGCATCACATCCCCAAATAAACTATCCACACATAAGCATTTGGGGGAATCCCAATGAAGACGCTGGATACAAAAAGTGGCCCTAGAAAGCAATCCACAGAGCCACATTTCCAAACTACAAATAACCCCTGGAATTCAGAAGCAGTACAATTACTCAGAACTTCACCTGTGGCTGGGCAGGATAAGGTACAGATGGACAGTGGAATTCTGAGTTGTGTAGTGACTGTGGCATTCGACAAGCCTGTGGGTAGTAGTGATTATAAAGGTGATGGGCTGAGATGGCTTCCTATTTTAATTTTTTTTTCTTTAGTTCTCAACAGACCTTTATTTTATTTATTTATATGTGCTGCTGAGAATCAAACCCAGGACCTCACACATGCTAGTCAAATGCTCCACCTCTGAGCCACACCCCCAGCATGGGTTGGCCTTTCTCAACTACTTGAGTAACCTTGAAAACAACGAATGACCAGCCCAGTTGTGCTGCCTCTGTGGTATTATTTCAGAACATCTGCACCACTTGCTGCTGCCTGGTAGAACATGCTGAAAATCAGGCCAGGGATCTCATTGTAAGAATGGAAGAACTACACAGCCACAACAAGTCTCCTCTGATCCTCAGAGACCTCAGAGGAAATGAGCAGGACCCTGAAACTCAGAATGGGAACAGTGAGGTGGACTCTCTGAGAATATTGAACCCCAGATTCTTCTAAACACATCAGGCTTCCTCTTTCCACAAAAGAGGAGCATATCCTAAAGACCTATCCTGAGACTGGGGCCTTACCAGTCAATGTCTGTCCTCCCTGAGATCTGTCCCTGAAGCTCTTCATTGCCTTCAGGATCAGCCACCACAGCAGGTCTAGGCACAGCACAATCATGGCTGCTCCGAATGGAAGTAGTAGCCATGCTGAAGGAGTTGCAAGAACTGGCTAGAAAGCAGACTCTTGCAGGATTGTGGCAGTGAAATATAACCATGGAAAGGAAAGAATTCATTGATGTGGTGACACTCACCTGTCACGTTCCAGCAAGGTAACTGAAGCCATCCTAAAACCCTTCTTGAAGCTTGCACACAATAAAGTTGCACCATAGATGAGATGTTGCTCTGACACAGGGTTGGAGAAGGAGCCAGGAGGTTCTGGGAGGCAGGAAGGATGCAAACGGATTGATTATGTGAAATGGCCAAATCCACCCTTTGCTGAAGCAAGAAGCAACCCACTGTGGGGACAGGGCAGGACAGAAGGAAAGCAAGCCTGCACCTTTGAGAGGTGTGGGAAAGCTGTCCTTTGCAGTCCTGACGATTGCCATCTGGGGCCACAATCAGTATCCAGTGTCTTAGCCTGAATTTCCCCAAAGATTTGTGCATGGACACTTTATTCAGAAGTTGTGTTAGCTTTTCATCAATGTGACCAAAATACCTGCCAAGAACAACTTAGAGGAGGAAAGTTTATTTGGGGCTCGTGGCTTCAGAGGTTGACCCACTGTGTTGCTCTGGGCCCCTGGGGAGGCAGACATCATGGTGAAGAGTGTGGTGGAGGAAGTTGCCCAGTCATGGAGCCCGGAAGTGGAGAGAGAGGAGCCAGGATAAGATATGATCTCCAGGGGCGTGACTCCAGTGACCCACCTCCTCCAGCCAGGCCCCACCGGCCTACAGTTACCACCTAGTTAGTCCATTCTAATTATTAATCCACCAAATGTATTAATCCACTAATGAGGTCTCAACTCTCCTAATCTAATCATTTCACCTCTGAACGTTCCTCATTGCCTAACACATGAACTTTCCAGGGGACAGTAAAGATACAAACCATAGCAGGAATGTGATCCCAGGAGAGAAGAGGGTGGACTGCGGGGATAAAAATGGGAAAGAAGGAAAACCACTTCCAAGGCCCATTATCCTTTTGATAAGCCTGAGAGGCGCTGCCACCAATCGTGAATGTCCAGCCTCCTTGCAGGTGCAGAGAACAATACTCTGAGACGTCACCTGGGGAAGGAAGAAAATAAGCCCTCTGGCCACATTCTCACCACAGGAAGGCCAAGCAAGTCCAGGTGAGGTGCAGCGTCCTCTGTCCTACGTGACTAGGTGACCCTTGACGATTTCAAATTCCATTCCTCTCTGACAGACTTGTCATCTGTCGTCAGTTCAGAATCCGTTATCATCATCATTAGTGGTCATGGATAATTAAACAACAGACGCACTAATCTCATTAAGCCAATTTTTAAATTAATTGATTTTAATTCATGTAATTAGTTAATATGATAACGCTCTCTTTCATCCGCAGACCGCCTGCAGGCTCTCCCAGCTCTGTGTGCTATTATTCATGGATTTTTGCCCATTGAGAAGGAGTGTGGGGTGCTGCTCAAAGTCAGAGGGCTGTCCATGGGGTCTCATAGCCCAGGGGCAGGAGGAGCCACTGCTCCTGGTGCGGCACTCCCTGGGCACCAGCTCTCCAGCTGCCTGCCTTGATACTGGACTATCTCCACATATGGAAAGCGCTCACTCTTTTCCTCCCTGGGTAACAACACGTGGAGACCCAGATTGGGGGTCACCTCCTGCAGGAAGCCCCCCGACCTCTCCCAACCAGACTAGACAGCTCCCTTAAGGTACCCCGCACAGCACGCTTCACCCATGTGGAGTGTCCCCTGATAAACATCAAGTGTCTTTGAAGAAAGGGCCAAGTTATAACAATAACCATGCACATGGCATCAATAACCATGCACACGGCCCCTGATGTCACTCTGCGCATCTCTTCTGCACCGAGCACTGTCCCCAGCACACTACCAGGACAGTCTCTTTTAACCGTCACTGGAACATGGAACAAGAGGTGGGGGCTATTTCCCTGTTTAGTGGGAAAGATGGAAACAGAAACTTGGAGTAATCTGGTAGCTCGCCCAGGGCCACCCACCCAAACTGGATTCAAACTCACATTTTGGTGGCTCCAAAGCCTGCACCCTTAACTACAAAGCCAGAAATGTCGCTTGTCTGACCCCCCACTTCAGCACAAGACCTGCTTACTCCAGGCTTCTACAAAGACCCAAGGCCCCAGACGTGCCCTTCACAAATGTAGACCTCACAGGGGAGACGCCAAAGGCCCTGCAGCCAGGACAGTAGTGACGACGGTAGGCTTAGACACATGCCATTATTATATTGGTCTTCTGTGGTATCGTCTAAGGACATTAAATTTTCAGTACTGTTGATGGGATTACATTTTATTCTAAGGCTTAAAACCACAACCAAACAAAAATGATAATAATTCCATTAGTAGCTGAAAACGGTAATCATCCTGCCAAGTGTGAATTTTATTGCTATGGTAACTGCAAAGCCCAAAGATGATAAATAAAAGGTCCCCCCCGTGTTGCGGGAAGTACATTGTGTGGCCAATACTCCATCGAACATCATAATTCTATGAGTGGTTAAAAATTGTAATAATGCCCTTGACAATGATTTTTATTGCTTTGCCTGTAAAACACAAGCATAAGAAATAATTTTGTCAAGTGTGAAGTGGGAGGATAACTCAGCTGCCCTCGTGAGAAGGCTCAGGTTCGGCTCCAGTGTGACCAGCATCTCAGTCTGGGGAGGAACACCGAAACGGAGCCTTAGAAGCCGCTGAGTTGAGACCATTTCTGTCTTCGCATCCAGTGTTCTTGGGGCAAAGAAAAAAATGCACTTAGACCCAAGTTCGTGGTGGCTCTGCCGCTATCCTGTGACCCACCTGGGGCTTGGGCTTCCAGTCTGCTAAGGGGGGTTCTACAGGTTCTGTTTCGTCTTGTCTAAGACCTGGGGACACAGCTCTGTGTGATAGAGATGATGGCCTGCTCCTCAGAGCTTCGGGTTTGGGGAGGACAGATACTACTGTTACTCACACATATGATTTGTACATCAGTGAGGTACAGGGAGGAAGCCACTTTCTATGGAGTTCCAATCTGGAATGTCCCCCAAAGTCCCATGTGTTAAGGGCTTGGGCCCCAGCATGACGGTGCTGGAAGCTTTAAGACGTGAGGCCTAGAGGGAGCTCTGTAAGTCATTATGGATGCACCGTTAATGGGGATTGTGGGACCCCAGTTCCTTCCCTTTTCTCCCTTTCACTTCCTAGTCATGAAGTGAACAGTTCTGTTCCCCCAGAGATGGGCAGTCCTACTATGGGCCAAAAGCAGTGGTGCAAACAGATCATGAACTGGAACCTCTGAAACTGTACTGCAAAGCAAAACTTTTCTCTTCATAAGTTGATCGTCTCGGGTGTTTGTTATAGTAAGGGAAAGCTGACTAACACACCATTGTATGTATTCCAAGTATGAAGGGATTTGATACAAGAAACCAGAGGTTTGCACAAGGCTCCGAAGGCAGATGTTGTGAAAGACAGGAAAGCTACCCCTGATGAGCCATGGTTGCAGGACCAAAAGGTCTAGTTATCAAAAGCTCATCACCCAGATGCCACTGGACAGCCCCCATGAGCCACCTCAGTCGGCAAACCCGTTAGTGGTGGCTGTGAAGAAGGACCACGGAAGCGGCTGCTGCCTCACATCCTCACGCCTGCTGGCTACACTGCCCCTAGACAGTGACATCTGTCTTCCTCTCACCTGGCCCCTGTCTTTTCATTGGTCAACTCAAACCCAGAACCATCCTGACAAAGGGATTCTAGGACTCCCTGGAGGAACCGGCATTTAACTTACAAAAGGAAAATAAGACTTGGTCAGGTAAAGAGACTGAGGAGGGCCTGGCGGGGAGGAGGGGAGCAAACCCCGGACGGCGGGGACAGCAGGCGTGCAGCAGGCCTCGTTCCCAGCCTCCTCTGGGGGGTTTCTGCTGGACTTCAGAGGACACCTATGATGGCTGGCAGGAGACAGGGTGTGGCCCAGAGTTTCCTGAATGCAGTAGTGGAGTTGGCGCCACTGGGTGCCATCAGGTGACATCAGCAGATTTCACCACGACACTTAAGATTTCTTACAGTTTGCCACGAGCACAGCGTCTCAGAGTGAAGAGAGTGGCGACACGTGTTCCACAGCGTGTGTTCCTTGCCTGATTTATTTTGGACACCCTGTCGTATTTTTGACAATCAAATCACTTCTCCCACTCCTTGGGACTCGGGGTCCTGCGGCTCCCCAGACTCCTCCCAGCCCAGCCAGATCGGGATCAGAAGACTGTCAGCAAGCAGGGTCTCCAGGACCAGGCATTCTGCAGGGGTGCGGAGAGCCGGGAGCTGTGGGTGGTGAGCTCAGCTTTGACCTCAGGCAGCTTGCGGTACACTGCAGACGTCCAGAGGGGAAGGCCAAGGGACAAGGTCTGCATCAGCCTGGAGCCCAGTGAAGGGGTCGGGCTACGGGTGTGAACTGTACAGGCCGGGGACACCGGGGGTACCTGCAGATGGGACAGTGGTGGGTGCATAGGTGGGCAAGAGGGGAGGAGGGGTGGAGCCCTGAGGAACGGCAATGCTGGGGCCGATGCAGACCCCTTAAGCTCCACGGGGACGGGGCACCAGCATCCAGGGTGCTCTTATATCCAACAAGTCACCAGAGGTGGTTGTTTGGGGAAGAAGAAAGTTCTGGAAAAAGCATCTGTGGCTTCAGCAACATGGAGACCCTTGGCCGCACCAGTGGGAGCTGTTTGCTGGAGAAGGTGGAGCAAAGAGACGGGGATAAAGGGACAGGAACAGGGAGCACAGGCCACCTCCAAAGAAATGTGGCCCCCAGGAAGGGGAGGGACACAAGGCAACCAGAAGAGGACGTGGGGCGAGGTGCTGTGGGCAGTCCATCAGAGAAAAATGCAGAAAGGAAAGAACAGACTGAAGCCGGAGCCAGCACTGAGCTGAGGCCACCGAGGGGCCTGGGCCAGTATCACGGGTCACTGTGTCCCTGGTGCTACCGGGAGGTGACAGGGTCATGCTGTCCCGGGAGGGGGTCAGCTGCCCTGGGGCGGCTCCTTGGGCGGGTGAGATCACCCCCTCGCTCTCACGCTCTCCTGCTCTTCCTTTGGCTATGGGAAGCTGCGTCACCTTGTCCCCAGTGAGACCCTCGACCTCGGACCTCCAGAAGTGTGAGACGCACATTTGCTGTCTTTACCAGTCTGTGGTATTCTGCCATAGAGACGTGACATAGACCAGGACCCCAGAGGTGGTCCCGATGCAGGAGGATCCCCTTCCCCAGAGCTGACACAGGAACCTCCTTCGTCGGCACCCCAGGAGCCTGTCTGGCTTTACAAGCTGAGCCCAAAACTGAAGGGTCTTTAAGGTGACAGGTTCAGAGCGCAGGATTTGCCATGGAGAAGCTCAGTGGAGGAAGTCACCCTCAACCCACTCGGAAGAGCTCTGGAGACCAGCTCTTCGTGGGGTTTGCAGATTGTCCTGGGCCGGCAGCTCTGGCTTCAGGCTCCCGTGCCAGCTTCCTGCAGAAAACAGAAAAGCAGGTGCACGGGCGGGACCCAGGACACAGGAGGTCTGTCCCTGAAGCACCTCGGACCTCAGAAGCCTTAGATCTCCTCAGATCACAGTCTGGAGCTCGAGTCTGGTTCAAGATTTGCACGTTTTCCCTTCTGACTTGGCTCCATCTTTCAGTGCCACCTGGAGGACACAGGAGGTCCTCGCCTCTGTGGGATTCCCTCGGTGGCCTGGGTGGACTTTGCTTTCGACTAGCCTGACACATTTAAATTAAATTTATTTATCTCCGCCACACCTTGATCCACAAAGGATTTGAGGTAATGTACTAAGATACATGTGCGACAAGATAAAACACCCAACACACACAGGTAGATAATAAAATAACAAAGGGAAATTCAAGGAAGAGAGGTTTAGGTCTGACTCGAGAGTATGCTGAAAGGCCAGCCACTTGCCACAAAGAGGTCACAAATTCAGCCAGGCACGGTGGCGCAAGCCTATAATCCCAGAACTTTGGGAGGCTGAGACAGGAGGATCACGAGTTCAAAGCCAGCCTCAGCAATGGCGAGGCACTAAGCAACTCAGTGAGACCCTATCTCTACATAAAACACAAAATAGGGCTGGGGATGTGGCTCAGTGGTCGAGTGCCCCTGAGTTCAATCTCCAGTACCAAAAAAAAAAAGGTCACAAATTTGACTCCAAGCTTTCCAACAATTAAAATAGAAAATGCAGCTAATACGCAGGGGCCAGGCACCTGAGGGTCCCACCGTCCATTTAGCAACAGCACCACCACCCAGAAGACTGGCGTCAGAGCCGCTGAAATAGAGTTGATGGACCAAAGCTTCGTCACTCCTGTGGCTCTGCAAAGACTCCCTGGGCACACACTGAGGTGACACAGCTCAGGGGGGTTCTTACCCGCTCAGAAGCTTCAGTAGAACCATGGGTGCCTTCTAACTCCTGCCTTCCAGAATGTTCTGGACTTGTGAGACACAAACACAGAGGCCATCACTAGAACAGAAGGGGCACTCAGGACAGTGGGCAGGGGGTGCCAAGAAGGTCGGGGAGCTGTGACATAATCACCTGCCCACCGTGTTCTTCCCCAGGGGCCCTGGGTCTCACCTGAGCTCCTAAATCTACTCTCTCCCTTGAAGGAATATTTTCCTGTCAAGTACGTATTCATCGATTGCTTTACTTGTCAAATGAGTATCGACTGTCTAGCACATACCTGTTGCTTCCGTACCCTTTACCTCACTCCATCTTCAGACACACCCGTGGGGAAGGTAGAGATGATCGTTTCCATTTCACAGATGGAAACGCTGAGGCTGAGAGAAGCTAAGGAACTACTCAGGGCTGCCCAGCTAGAAGCGGCAGGTAGACTCATGCCAGATCTCTCGACGCCCAGCCGGGTGCCCTTTGCATCGTGTCAGGGAATTGGCAGAGGTGAACACATCAAGGCAGATTGTTCACAGGCCCCGATTCAGGCACACACCCCAGAACTGGGAAGACCCAAGTGGGGGACCAAGAATCTTGTGAGAACTGAAAGGTCTTTAAATCATGGGAGCAGAATTAGTGTCCTTGTGCACAAAACTCAAGCAATAATCAATCCCTCCTTTGCAGGCTTGTATTTAGAGCCACCATGAACTTTGGTATAGGTTGTGCACTGCATAATTCTAGAGGGCACCATTCGCTGCAGCAGCAACAGCAGGGATTTGTGTACTTTTTGTTATAGATTTCCAACAGGTAGCAGCAAGGTGTGCCAAAGAAGCGGTGCACAAAGGTGCCCTGTGTGTCCAGAGGGTGCTGGTGTGAGCCTCACTGGTGGCCACATGGGTTTAGTCCTTGGTAACAGCCTGTCCGTCCTGTGGTATGAGAGCCCTCAAACTTGCTCAGCCTGATGCACTGAGCAGTTCTGGAGAGGAAATGATACGATGAGTTTTCGTGTATTTGTAGAAACGCTGGCTGTCGATGAGGACATGTGTAGGGAATCGAGAAATTGGCTGAGGCTGTTGAGCGGAGGCCTGGCCAAGGGCTGGGCCCTGAACCACCCAGGGAACAGGATGTGTGCCCCTGTGCTGGCCATGCCAAGTGTGGGGCTTGGGCAGACTCTCCTCTCCCTGAGCAGAGCAGAGAGAAGCTGGGCTCTGAGCAGAGAGCGTCCCCAGGGCCGCCAGGCAAGGGCAGTTTACAGAGCATCCTGATGACCACAGCCAGGAGGCAAGAAGGGGACACACAATATCCACAGGAAAGGAGACGGGAGGACAGGTGGACAGAGGGGGACACAGGAAGCACCCAGAGACTGAAAGAGAAATGGGGGGAGCAAGGTGGGAGGAGAGAGAGGAAGGCTGAAAGGGACGGATCTCGGCAGCCACCAAGAGACTGAGAGCAGAATTGGGTGAGACAAGGGTGAGGACAAAGACCCAAGGAGAATGAGAGAGAGGGACAGAAGCAAGAGGGGCCACAGGGTGCCAGGTGCCACGTGAGACTGAAGTTCAGACAGAAGAGGTCCACCCTGAGGTTCAGATGGTCTTCCAGTCTCGGCTGTCCCGCGCGGTCTTGGGCAGGACCCTCGTCCACAGCCTCAGGTTCCTCAGGGTGGGGTGACCCCAGCTTCTCCCTGAGCTCTTCCTTCCCACCTGGCCCCTCCCGACTGGGCCATCCCAGGAGATGGCAGACATCTGCCTGCAGAGCCGGGCTGTGGGGAGGGGGCCACGATGCTCCTGATTCCAGGGCTTTTCCTACTTTGCCTGGCAGGCTGGGGGGGCTCCCTGCCCTAGTGCCTGACACATGCCTGGTGGGAGGGCTCAGAAAGAGGGGGCTCCTCCTGGATCTCAGGCAGCCGACTGCTCCTTGCACTGAAAGGAAGGGGCGACTACTGGCCACTCTGCAGCTCCTGGACAGCCAGCGGGCAACTTCCCTGTGCCAGTGCCAGCCCAGGCCTTCTGGGGACCCCGGAGGGGATGACCAGGAGGCAGCTGTGGACTAGAAGCTTTAGAAGCCAGATCTGTGGGCTGGCCCTTCTCTCCTCTTGGCAGAGTGTGAAACAGCCATAAAACAATTAGAGCCCACGCGGACCTGTGAGCAGGGCGCTGTCTGGGCCTTGTCAGATGTAATCAGCCAGTGATAAGGTCCTCTTGCAGCTGTAGGAGGTAGGCCGCCCCATAAACCTGGGTCACCAGCGGGACACGGGGTGAAAAGGTAAAAGAGGAGGGTGGCCTCGCCCTGTCCCCAAGAAAGTCTGCCCTGGAATTCTGACCTGGGTGGGCCTGGGTAGCTTATGGGTCCACCTTGGGGAAATCAGCCAGCAAGTGGGCACTCACCCACTCCCCACCAGCACTGAGCTCAGACACTTCTGCTAAATGTTCATCCTCCCCTCCCCCCAGGACCCTGGACCACCCCACCATCCAGCCCCAGGGACCTCAGGCTGCTCACCAAAAAAACAAACAACCCCATCAATAAATGGGCCAAGGAGCTGAACAGACACTTCTCAGAAGAAGATATACAATCGAGCAACAAATATATGAAAAAATGTTCAACATCTCTAGCCCTTAGAGAAATGCAAATCAAAACTACTCTAAGATTTCATCTCACCCCAGTCAGAATGGCAGTTATCAAGAATACAAACAACAAGTGTTGGCGAGGATGTGAGGGAAAAGGCACTCTCATCCATTGCTGGTGGGACTGCAAGTGGGTGCAACCAATCTGGAAAGCAGTATGGAGATTCCTTAGAAAACTGAATAGAACCACCATTTGACCAGCTATCCCACTCCTTGGTCTATACCCAAAGGACTTCAAAGCAGCATACTACAGTGACGCAGCCACTTCAATGTTTATAGCAGCTCAATTCACAATAGCTGAACTGTGGAACCAACCTAGATGCCCTTCAATAGATGAATGGATAAAGAAACTGTGGTATGTAAACACAATGGAATATTACTCAGCAATAAAAGAGGATAAAATCATGGCATTTGCGGGTAAATGGATGGCGATGGAGACTATCATGCTAAGCAAAGTAAGCCAATCCCCAAAATCCAAAGGCCGAATGTTCTCTCTGATAAGTGGATGCTGATCCATGATGGGGGGGGGGCATGGGAAGAATGGAGGAAATTTGGTCAAAGGGGAAGGGACATGGGGGCAGGAAAGATGGTGGAAAGAGACAGACATCAATGCCCTAGGTTCATGTGTGACTGCACATATGGTGTAACTCTATATTGTGTACAACCAGAGAAATGAAAAGTTGTGCTCCATTGTGTACAATGAATCCAAATGCATTCTGCTGTCATGTAAACTTAATTAGAATAAATAAACTTTTAAAAAGAAGAAATTTAAAAAAAAAAAAAAAAAACTTCATCACCCAGGACCTCTGTCCCTTAGAATTCAGAGAACAGGGGTCCTTCTAGAAAAATCAAACAGCACTTGGTCAGCACTGGGCCCCGTTCCAGCTCTTCAGAGCTTCTGTCACCTACAGGATGAACCCCACGCATGGCCCTTGGTTACACTTTGTGGAAATCAGATGAATGGCACCAGTTTATCCTCTAAGGAGCTTGGGTGCTGCCTGGAAGTGATGGAGACAGATGCAAAGGGGACCAGCAAGTCAGGCAAGGGTCAAACAGCAGCCTCAATCAATGCCGCAGGAGGACATGGAGGGTGGAAGACTGGCCTGCACCTGGGGACTCACAGCCTTTGATCCTGGAAAGTATTTATTCCAACTGTCACTTTACAGTTCAAGTGTGAGGCCCAGAGGAGGAGAGTTACCCCAGGTTGCACAGCAGGGAAGAGGCAGAGCCAGGACCTGAACCCAGGACGCCAGAGCCCACGCTTGGGTTCCCTCCTGTTCCAATGTTTCTTTCATGTGCTCCTCAGCTGTCAGGTCCCCCTTCTTGGAGCTCAGCTCCAACCTGGCACTCTGCAGAGCATGCTGGGACCCTGGGAGAAGGGGCTAGGGCCGCTGCGGGAGTCTTGGCTCTCTACCCTGTGATCTTTTGGGGGGAGTGAGGTGGTTACCAGGGATTGAACTCAGGGGTACTCAGCCACTGAGCCACATCCCCAGCCCTATTTTGTATTTTATTTAGAGACATGTTCTCACTGAGTTGCTTCAGGACCTTGCTAAGTTGCTGAGGCTGACTTTGACGATCCTCCTGCCTCATCCTCCTGAGCCGCTGGGATTACAGGCAAGCACCACCACGCCCCGCTCTGCCATGTGATCTTGAACAAGACATTCAAGCTTCCTGGGCCTTCTTTTCCTCCTGTTCTTCATCTACCAGAATGAGCAGAGGCAACATCTCCTTTGTCCTCCCTGTGATGGATGGATCTGGCGGACCTTGAGAAGGACAGTTACTGGCAGGTTCCAAACAAGCATGCTCAGGCACTTGGGAGTGAAAACAGGCCTGGGGATAAAGGCTGGGAACGGATGACTAGGAGGCAGGGAGAGGAGAACGTGAGGGAGAAGAAGAGGGTCTTTCTCACTCTTGGCGCTCCTCCGCTGAGTGCTGAGGAAGAGCTGTTCAAGGTGAACTTGACAAAGGGTTTAGTCACCTGGCTTCTCCAGTCTTTCCTGACCCCAGAACTGGAGGATCTAGGAGCCCTGGGGTTCCCAAGAGGGAAAAGCACGAGGGAGTCCTGTCCATCCCTGTTCTTGCTGATAACCCAACCGAAGGAACGTCACAGTGCCTCTGGGAACCTCAGTCTCCACACCCGTAAAATGGGGGTAACAATAATCAGAGGCTTTGAAGGAGGTTCTGCGAGGCAATGTGCAAGCCAGGACAGGACGTCACCACGCTGGGCACGTTTCACAACCCCCAGATCACACCTGATGAGCTACAGTGATCAACAGCAGGGAGCGGCCTCCAGTGAGCCCCAGTGGCTGCAATAAATGGGCCTCCTCAAGCCACGTGCTTCGTTTTCTCACCGGCTCCCTACAGGTGGTGCAGCCGGATGCAGTGTGTTCAGAATGTGCAGCAAACCAGAGTGGGCCTGTTAAGGCACCCGGCTGGATGGACGCATTATAATGAGTGTGGCCCGGATGTGGCTCCCCTGAAAGCCAGGAATGCTGGGAATCCACACTCAATCCTCAGCCAGTAAACTCCACCCCAGGCACTGGGGACACCAGGAAAAATAAGTCAAAAGCCTGCCTGCCCTGAGGCCCTGGGTCTAGTGGGGACTGCGGCAGGCAGGTAAGTGAGAAATCCCAGCCCGCAGCAGTGAGGATCAGGACCAGGAGCGCCAGGGTCTGTGGAGGACAGGTCTCCCCTAGAGACCTAGGGGAGGCCGTGCCTCGGCCAGGGGCTGCATCCCCAACACAGGAGAGTCTCAATCAGCCTGAGGGAGGGGGCTAGAGAGCAACTGAGTCCCCGTTCAGTCCTCCCACAGGAGAGGTGAGGGCAATTTGCCCTCTTTAGCCAGGAGGCCACCAGGCCCTGGAGCCAACTGGGGCCCCCAACCCAGTCTACCGGCCCAGTGGTCAAGTGGACTGGCCGGGAGGCTCCGGGCATCTCCCTGCCCGACTCCCCGCACCAGAGACACGTGCTCCTCCACCTGCCAATCACCCTGCCCTTCCTTCTGGGTGAGACCAAGGGATACCTGCTCGGCAAGGTCCCTGACCTCGTGGGAGGTCACATGGGAGCTCCTCGGTGGCTGGTCTGCTGCACTCCTGGCCACACAGAGGACCCAGGGGCACTAATTAGTGGCAGCCGTGGTGACAAGGAAGACACGGTTACTGAGCGTTGACTAGTGCCGGCCATTATGCTTAGGGACAGTCTCCAAAGACTCTGCTCCTCACTGGTTCACTCGACCCTCGCAGGCCCTGGGAGACCCTGCTGCTGTCACCCCCATTCTACAGAGGAAGCCACTGAGGCCCAGAGAGCGGAGCGCTCACCAAGGTCAGGCCGATGGCTGTTTCAGGGCCAGGATCCAAACTGCCGCAGGCCAGAGCCAGGGTCCCACCCACTGAGGGCCGGGCTCTGATACGGGATCAGTTTGAATTGAACTGAATCAGTGTCACAGTAAAAGTGGGAGCAGTGGTACGCAAGCAGAAAGGGAGTAAAGCCTAGAAGACGACACCAGAACTGGGGGACAGGGGCGGCTGGGAACGTCACTCTACAAAGGGAACAACCGGGCCCAGCATCAGGAGTCTCTGCCGGGTGTGGTCAGTGCCAGGCGGCGAGGAACTGGTCCTTCCGTGTGGTTTAAAATTTAAACGTGACTGGAATTAGAGAATCACAACTGGAGTGTAAATTGCATGAAAGAAGGTCACTGAGGAAGGCCACCAAGAAAGGCCACCGAGGAGGGCCACCCAGGAGGGCCTGGAGCAGACAAGAAAGCAGCAGAGGCTTCCAGGAAGGAGCCTGCCGAGGGACTCTGGAGAGGGAGCCCCGCCTGGGGAGGCCACTCTCCCCCGCCTCACAGAACTAGTGGCAGGATCAGGTCCCTCCTCACACTCGTGGGACCCAGCGCAGTAGTTTAACGGAGGCCCAGGTGACCTAGCTGGTCCCAGCGTTGGAGGGGCCCACGCTGTCAAAGCCTTGCTCAAACCCCCTCGGGCCTCACCCAGGGCCTGTGCCAGCCAGGACAGCAGAGCCACCCCGTGGACGGTCCAGCCCAGATCACGTGGGCTGCCGTCCGATCTCTCCACCCGGGGACTCTCTGACCTTCTCTCTCCTCCCCTGGCCCATGGCCAGATTCCAGTTCTGGACAGGGGGTTCTGGCAAGCAGAGGGCTCTCACAAGCTGGAGCCTGTCCCTTCCATGGGGTGGCTTGCAACTGGGCTGCCAGGATGTTGGTGATATTTATTTGGGTGGCCAATTATTTATATGGACGAAGACTTGCAAATATTTGTGCCAGCATCCTCATGCCTTAGAAGCAGCCCTGACCACGCATCTAAACATTAAAATGTCATTACTCAAGGGGGAGGAGAGGGGAGAGAGGTTGGTCGATGCCACCAGTTATACGGTTAGGCACGGAGGGCAACTCTAGACACATTATGTGCTGTCCGGTTCAAAGACTACAGGAAAAGATGTGGAAAGCTTTCACAATGGAATAATCCATCCGAGCAGATAGAGATGGTAAACCTGATTTAAACATTACACAATACACACGTATCAGAACATCACACAGGACCCCATGAACATGTGCAGTTTTATGTTTTCATATAGCAGTGAAAATAAATTTAAACAAAAATAGTCACATAGACATTATCCCTCACATCAATCTACTGATAATACATTCCCTCTGCCTTTCTTGAACAAATTGACCTGCATAGCAAACTAAAAGTCCAGGTCTAAGTCCAGGGTCCTTAGCATCCCGTGCTGGAACCTGGTGGGGAGTGGAGAGTGGGGGAGGGGAGAGAGCCCCAGGCCCCTGGGTTCTAGTCCAGGGCCATTCACTGGCTGTGAAGGAGGGGTGGGCGGGTCCCGGGTCCCAGGTGGGCGGGTCCTCTCTGGGGCCTCAGTTTCCCCCAATGTAAAATGAGGCTGTGGGTCTGATCTAAGGGTTTGGATGATAATGTTATGGTGTTGATACTGAGAGAAACCAAGTGAAAACAGGAGATTTATTGGCTCTTGCAGTAGAATCCTGACTGTCTGGGTGGGGAGCAAGGGGACTACCTGCCTAAGGAAGGACCAGTTCAGGGACCCGGCATCTCTGGACGCCTCTCAAGCTCCATCTTTTCCTTCTGTTCTCTTGGCTACTAGCTTCGTCTTCTCCCACTGCGACCAAGCTTTCTCCATGGGATGAACACATGGCCCTCAGACTCCCCAGGCGCACTGCCTTGTGACAGGGTCACGTGTCCCCTGACACTCCTGTTTGAGGAGAAAGGATTCTGACAGGTCTGCTCCAGACCCATGCCCCACCTGTGGAGGCAACATTGGCAGGACTGGCATAGCCGGGGGAGTCAAGCTCATGTCTGCAGCCATCCTGGAGCCCCACCAGGTGGGCAACGCACTGCTCAAACCTCTCTCAGCCGCTACCTCTGCCACCTGAGCTCACCTGGACGCTGAGCCCAGGAAGTGCCTGGGAAGGCTTTCCTCCTCCTCCCTGAGGTAACAAGGCTGAAACTGGCTTTATCCCAGTTTGCAGATGGAGCCACCAGGGCCAAGGAGGTTCAAGAACTCAGCTGCAAGAGGTTGCCAGGGAAACTGGAGGCCCCTGGGATAGGGCAGGCCGTCTCTGTGGGCAGTGTGTTCAGGGCCTGGCCACTGTGCCAGCTCAGGGGGCTGGGGCAGGCTGTGGGCCTCCTGGGGTTTCCTGAAGGAGATGACCTCCCAGGAGCCTGATGCTCCAACGGGCAGAGGGTGACAGCCACACTGATCCCCATACCCACCCAGGCTCCCCGCCTTTCCCAGGGCTCACCTGGCAGCAGGGACTACGGAGGTGGGTTCTCACCCACCTGTGCCACATTCCGCCGCTCCTCATCTCCTACTGCAAATGTTGTTAAATTGCTGTTGAATCACACCAAAAATACATTAATACAAAAAAACATTATGAATGAGACTAATACTGAATGCTGTGACCTATTCTGACCTCTGTCCCCAGGAACCATTGTGAAAGCCCGCATCTTCTACCATCAATAATGCATTTGTGTTTAGGAATATGCATTAAATTTTTTTGGAGTTTAAACATAAATAGTATCGGATTGCGCCAATTTGCTGACTATAATGTTGAGTTCGTTACATCAACAGTAGGTGGCCTGTACTTGGCCAAGTCACTTGACCTCTGTGTCTCTATCCTTACCTGTAAAGGTGAGATAATAACAGAACCTTCCTCCTGAGCTTATTGTAAGAACCAAAAAATCAGGGACATCACCTGGAGCACACACACACAAGAGCTACGTGAGCATTTGCCATTGAGGTGATGTTATTCTCACTGGTATTGTGCAAATAGCTTTGTACATTTGACTGTATGTCTTGGAGCCCTTTCCTGGTTGGTAGTATCAACCAATCAATATTTTTACTTGCTGTATTGTATTCCACAACATGGAGTTCTATCATTAATTTAGCCATTCCATTTTTGATGAATATTTAGGTTATTTCCAAATTTTAACTTGTGTGAATAATGCTGCCATGAACGTCTCGATATCAGCCATGCCATTATCTCATTAGATTCTGATAACAACCCACAAGATAGATTATGATTTACCAGTTCTTAAAGTGGGGAAACTGAGAGTAGCCAGCCAAGTGGCCGAGCCAGGATGTGGCCCCAAATTGTTCTGCCCTCCGAGATCATGCAGTTCCCCTACACCAGGTTGACCGCTCCCCTCACCCACAACAGGCCCCTCCTCTGAGCGTCCCCTCATCCACAACAGAGGCTCCCTCTTCCACTAAGTACGAATGGATCCTTGTCCTAAAGGGTTGGGTCTTCTTGCCCAATCCTTGGCTTCTAGAGTCTTCTTTTCAGAGAAATAAAAGAAAAAACCATTAAGAAACCGTGCTGGCTTGTCTATGGGCAGCTCTGTCCCTGCCCTCCCGGGGAACCTCATTTTCCAGAATCTCTTTGCCTGGGGGTTCTGGGTTGGAGTCCACCCCCTCAAGAGGAAGGTGCATGATGCTGGGGAGGGGGAGGTGATGGGAAGCCCCCATTCTCCAGGGACGGCAGCCCTCAGGAGCCTCCGGCTCTGCTGCTGGCAATCCGGGTGGCGGTAGGCGCTCTCGGATATCCTAAGGTGTGCAGGGTAGAGAGCTGTCCGTGGGCTGCATGTGGACCACCACGCAAGAGTCCCACACTGCACCGGAGACAGGGGTGCCCTGCTGTAGCTGCAGCCCCTCTGTGATGGGTGTGATCTGCCAAGATGCCAATCAACCTGCTGACTGCAAGACCCCGCCTCCTCCCTACCCTGGGAAAGAATGTTCCATCCCCAGATACAAATAAAGCACACGCAGGGTCCATTGTGACTTTTGCCATTTTGCCAGTTGCTGGAAGTCAGAAGAATCATCTGGCTGCGGGCCCGTCCTACCTCCACGTTTTAAAACTATTTTCTGTGTTCTATAGTTTTTTTGCCACCTTATTTCTTTTAGTCAGTTTTTTACCGGTCAGGGAATCTCGTCCTTACCGTCCACATGGGACGTGGGTGACACCACAGCCACTTCCAGCAGGCTTCTCAGAACATCTGCTACGGTTCTTCAGGCTGAGGCCACTGGTCGGGTCAGCATTCTCGGACCTCTGCCTTCCTGATCTCCCAGGGGCCAGGTGAGCCCTGCTCGGGTATTAAGCTCTCTACCTGGAATGCACAGGCCTCATCCAGCTCCTGACCAAACGCTGAGCTGGTTAAAGTTCACACCACAAAAGAACACGGACTCCCACCCAGACTGCTGATGGACGAAAAGAGTGGAAATGTTAGAAAGAGATTTCTTCCTGTTCCATTCACTTCGTTGTGGATTCACTGAATCCACAATGCATATCAAAAAGGGAGCTGAGCTTTGGGGACTGACTTGCACCTGGCCCCGTCTGATCAGCTAATGGCCTCACAGACTGCACATCCTCAGACTACAACTGACACTGGACCTGCTTTGTCCACTTGTCAGAATCCCACTTGGCGGAGTTGAGGGAACAAGAGAATAAATGCCTATACAGAGTGTAACTTCCCTGGGAAACTAACACAGCAGGACACGCCGGAGGGCCTTCGAATCTGTAGCCAATGATCTTCAGATCCCACCCCACAGAGGGAGTTTGGGGGCAGCTTTGAGAAGGTGTAGGGTGAGACACATGCACTGGGCTCTAAATCCATTTTATGTTGCTATGACAAAATCCCAGAGGCTGAGAACATCATAAAGAAAAGAGGTTTATTTAGCTCACAGCTTTGGAAGACTAAATGTCCCAGATTGAGCAGCCTCGTCTGCTGGGTCCCTGATAAGGGCCCCGTTGGCTGCTTCACAACCTGGCAGATGGCAGAAGTGGGTGCAAGATGGTGAGATGGGAAGCCCAGACAGATTCAGGGCCCGACTTGCCGTTTTATAGCAACTTGCTATCACGGAACTCACACTTCCAGGATTGATGCCCCAGTGACCTAAGCACCTCCCACTAGGCCCCACCTCTTAAAGGTCTACCACCTCCCAACACTGGCACACTGGGGACCAAGGTGCCAGCCCAGGAACCTTCGGCGAGATACCTTCAAATCACAGCCACACCACACCTCCCTGCATGAACTCCCAGCTGCCTGCAGTGTCTCCTGTTGGGCAATGAGGACAGGCAGGACTGGCCAGGTGGGGGTGGGGGAAGGAGAGGCGTCCAGACCACACTTCTGACCTGGTCCCTTGGGTTTTCTCAGCTTCCTCAGGCAGCGGGGTCCTTGCTACTGGTTCCCGGCTGCGGTGAGGACCTGGTCCCTGGCTTTCCAATGCAGCACAGGGCTCCACGCTGTACCACTCGCAGCTTGGAGGTTATGTCTCTGTCCCCTGCCCTCCGCTTAGAGGTTAGGAGGTTGTCACTTATGTCAGAAGGAATGGTGGCAGCCACTAAGAAGCCCTCAATGCCTTCCAGCAAGCCTGGTCTCTCCTCTGGCAGCCAGATCAGGTCTCGTCTGCTCAGGAAGGGTGGAGAGGAAGGGGCCTAGGTCCTTGACTCACATGGGTCAGCATACTTCCTAGGTTGGGCTCCCTAGAAACCAACTCTGAGATGGGGGTGAGCACACTGGCTGTTTCTTGGAAGCCCTTCCAGGAAAAGCACAGGTAAGAGAGTGAGGTGTGCAGGATTGGGCAGAGGGTAAGATTGAGCCAAGATGCCACTGTGATGGGAGCTTAGCGGTTCCTGCCAATTGCAAGATCAGGACAGCCGTTCAAATTGTGCTCTTATGCACAGCCCAGCCTCTGAACACAGGAGTTCCTCAGGAAGTGGGGGGCGAGACCCAAGGCACAGCCTCTCCCTCCCATCCAGTGCATTTCCTGGAAGGGGACCATGAGCATCAGCAGCCCCTAATCCTGGGAGCTGGGGGAAAGAAATGAGTGCCTCTGTCATTGGTGCTGGCTGCTGGTACATTCTCCACCACCAATGGGTGATAGAGGGGTCTCAAGGGCTTGGCAAAAAGACCCACTCAGAACAGCATGGTGCTCTGATGCTAGGGGAGAAGCCAGGGGGTTTAGTAAGATCCCAGTCAGAGCCTGGAGACGCGGATGAGTTGCACGCATACCACTGCTTCCTACTCCAGGCCAAGGCAGACATCACTAATCAAGCACAGGCATCACTAATGGAGCACAGGCATCACTAATTGAGTGCAGACTTCTTCCAAAATCCTCCTCAACATGACCTTAAGGCTGGAGTGAAGCAACAGAAATGCAAGAGAAAACCCTCTCCCCACATTTTCCAGAGGATGCCCTGCTTTGAAAGTGGGCTACCCCCCAATGCACAGTGTGTTGAGGCACAGCTGGGGTGGGACCTCAGGGCCTTTGCCTGTCTCCCAGGGCACTTGTCCAGCCAGCAACTGGCTACACACCGTGGGGGCTCAGCTCTGCTTTGTCTTGAGCTCCTGCCTCCTGGAGTGGGGCCACAGCTCAGAGCCTGCTGGCTCTGCCTGAGCCCAGACAAGGGCTCACGTCCCCTCCTCTGCTGAACTCTGTCCTCCTCCCAGCAGGCAAGCAAGGGCTTAATCGAGCCACAGCCACGGCGCCAGGAGGCCCTTCCTTGAACCTACAAGACCATTCTGAGCATCAGGGCATCTTCCCCAGCTTGGGAGAAAAGAAATGCAGGTGCCCGTGAAGGGGGAGGGCAGCACAGCAGTCGGGCATCGTGCTGCTATTTTTAGTCCTTGTGACAGCTGGAGATTAGGCCAGGATGAGGCGGCTCCATGGCCACCTCCCTGCCACACACTCACAAGAGCACCAGTTGCAAGGTGGCTGGGGGCAGCGGGCAGGGCTGCAGCGCCACACGGCGGCCCAGAGCAGGCCGGCCAGCCCTAGGACCCCACCTGCTACAGTTTACACTTCCCTCCAAGACTCAGGTGGAAACTCAACTGCCATGGTGACATCTCAAGAGGTGGGATTTACAAGGTGAAGGACGCCATTATGGGGCGTCTGGGGGAGGGAGCTGGAGGGAAGGCGAGCTCAGGCCTCCTGGGCCCTTCTTGCTCCTGGCCCGTGTCCCCGTGTCCACTTGCCCTTCATCACAGCGCAGCACAGAGACCACCCACATAAAACTATATTGTTGATAAACTCCCGGTCTGTAGTGTTCTGTGATAGTGACATTCCTGTAGGGACCTGAACAAACCCTCCAGCTTCCTTGCTCTTCCTTGACTTAAAATCGTTGCCGTGGCAGGTCACACAGCTGGGCGATACATTATTAGTCTCCCCCAGCTTTACTGTAGACAGCACCTCTGATGTGTGGGTTTTGATGATAACAGTTGCCTAGGTTATTCTCTGGGGACTCAAAGGCCACATGTGCTGAAAACACAGACTCCTCCCTTGGGCCTGCAGACGGGAACAGGTCGAAGGGCTCAGCATCTCTGAATGCCTGTTGCATCCGTCCCCTCTGCTGCCTTAACTTTTGGGTCAGATTCTACTCAGCTCTGCAGGTGGACAGGATGGTTATTGGAGAAACGTTTGCTCTGAAACTATGACCCAGGGTGAATTTGAGCTGGACCTGCCTGGCCTCTCTCCCTCTTCAAGGCTGAAGACACCTACAGGTGCCATGACCAGAAACACTAGCCCCTGAAAGGAATGGAAAGAGGAAGCCCCCCACACCAGTGAAAGAAGGGGCCACGCTCGCCTTCACCAGCCTGGCCCTCCCCCACCGCTGCCCTGGTCTGGGGACCCCACAGTCCCTGTAATGGAGAAGCTGATCTGCAAGCACAGCTCCTGCTTGGTCTGTGGCCACTGGACGACGTCGTCTTTCTGTCTCTGGATCATTGGTTTTCCTGTGGGAGGAGCTTCCAGACCTGGGAACAGTAACAGAAATCAGACTAAGGTACCACCCAGCATCCAGAACTCTTGGCGTGCAGGCCAGGGATGTTTCTACCACACTCTGCTGCCCCCGACTGGCAGGCTGGGGACAATACAGAAAATGAACCTAGTCTTCTCGGCAGCTCTGTCACCTGCCCTGGAGCTAGTGCTAAGAGCGCCGTCTCCCTCCAGTGGCAAGAGCAGAGATGGGCCCGGAGTGACCTCCAGTGTCAAAGATGGCAGGGAAGAAGGGGAGGCCAAGGAGGACCCCAAAGGAGGTCACCTGCCAGCTGCACCTAGCCATGCAACCTAAAAGTTACTGCCAGCTCCTCTTCTGGAGTCTCTCGGTCCAGCCGCTCCCCCCACTGCAGTCACAGAAGAGGCCTTGGACCCTGGTATGGGCAGAACTGGGTCCCCACAAAGTCGTATGTTGAGGCTCTGAGCTCCGGTATCTTGGCATGTGACCATATTTGGAGACAGGGTCATTCCAGAGGTGACGAAATAAATGAGGTCACGAGATGGGCCCTGGTCCAGTCGCCTGATGTCCTTACAAGAAGAGATGAGGACACAGCTGGGCTTGGAAGGAGACCATGTAAAGACACTGGGAGGAGAGGCCACCGCCAGCCAAGGAGGAAGCCACCTTCGCAGCCGTGAGTCGTGAGCAGGGGAAAGACAACGCAGGGCCCAGAAAGCCTAGGGGCCTCATCTGAGGGACGAGCTCAGCCTGTTTCAACCTCCCCCAGCCTGGAGGAGGAGGGACTGCCACTTCCAGGTGTCTCCTCATTATCTCTTGTAACCAAGTCTCCAGGACCCTCCCTTGCCACTATGTCACAACCCCCAGTCACCCTGAAGGCCCAAACATCAAGACCCTCACAAAACCTGACAGGGGCATCCAAGGGTAACGAACCAGAGGGGAGCGGGAAACTGAGGCCAAACAGGGGACCCGACTGCCTTGCCGCTCCTAGACTGCCAGTCAGAAGTCAGCAGGTGGCCTGGACAGGACTCTGGAAACTTCCCCGGGGCTCCCAATCAAACTGGAAGGGCGTGGCACGCCTCTCGCCTCTGGGAGGACCCACTCTCTCCCTGTCCCTTCTCATCAACTCATGCCTGTTCTTCTGGGCGACACATTCGAGATCTTTCTGACTCCGCCCCACAACTGGGAGGCAATGCACCTGTGCTCTTGCAGCCCCAGTCTGCAGAAGCCGCTTCAGCCACCCTAGCCCACCAAGCAGACCCCAGCCCTTTTCCCTTCTGACCTGCACCTCTGCTTCTCCCCTCCGTCTCCCTTGCTGCAGTCTCTCCATCTCTGAAGATACTCTCTGGCTCATTTTTTCTCTACGATATCTACTGAGCATGACGATGGACTCAGTCCTGGAGAGAAATGAGGGAGAACTTACATTCATCCAATAAATTTTTATTGAGCAGCTATTATATGCAGGGCTATGTCCTAGACACTGAGTTATGATGATATACAAGATGCATGATCCATATGGTGCCATCAGTTTGATGGAGGTAACTGACATGTCTACCACTAAGCACTAGGTGCAGGCCCCAGATGCCCAGCAGCCCAGGGGACGAAGGGCCTAATTCCCCCAAGAGAGGAGAGGCAAGGGCTCCTGGAGGTAGAGGTAATGCTGCGCTAGGCGGGAGGAGCAGAAGTCCTCTCTCCCTCACTCTCCAGAAAACCACCCAATACTCGGAGGTGCTCCGAGAATATACAAGGACCACATGCGCAAGGAAATTAGGAGATGCGCATCTAGATGGGCGGGGAGAAGGGGATGGGCAGGTGGGAACCCAAAGAAGAAAGAGAAAACTTACCACAGAGGTTTCCTCCTCCCCAAGCTGACATCTGTTCTGATGTGAAAGTTAATTATGCTATTTGGAAGTTTTTATTTTCCATCCTGCTTAATAATTACAACAAAACCCAAACTGTGAGATAACACCGAATCATTATAAAATAGGACTTAATTATTCCCCAACTCACAGGAATTGACAGGCTTTGGAAGAAACACGTGCCTGAACACAGCCACGTGGCAAGACAGCTGCCGCCCTCCTGCTCCCTCCAATCCCTCCCAGGCCGCGTGCAAAGGGCTGAGGTGGCAGCTGAAAGGCACACAACTGTGGTGGCACCAGGTCCCTGGAGATGGTCTAGGTGCTCCTCCCGGGCTCGGAGCCCTTCCAGAGGAGGGGACTGCTGACATCTTCACTGAGCAGTCAGTTCACACCACAGACGAGCCTCCTGGGTACCAGGCGCAGACCCAGCGTCCCAGGTCCTGGGAAGATGAATAAGAGGAAAGGTCCCTCTCCACACCCATCACACTGTAGGAGGGGATGAGACTGACAACCAAGGGACGGTACCATGCAGTGCACTGAAGCAAGGAGGGGTGCTGGGAGAGGGTGCCACGGCCACCTCCCTCGCACCACGTGGCCCAAGACAGGCGCTCAGAGATGGCCACTCAACAATAAGTGTTGGTGAGGATGTGGGGGGAAAAGGCACGCTCAGGCATTGCTGGTGGGACTGCAAATTGGTGCAACCACTCTGGAAAGCAGTATGGAGATTCTTTGGTTTATACCCAAAGGACCTAAAATCAGCATATTACAGTGACACAGCCACATCAATGTTTATAGCAGCTCAATTCACAATAGCTAAGCTATGGTGCCAACCTAGGTGTCCTTCAAAAGGTGAATGGATAAGGAAACTAGTATATATACACAATGGAATATTACTCAGCCTTAAAGAATGAAATGATGGCATTTGTAAGTAAATGGTTGGAGCTCAAGAATATCATGCTAAGTGAAATAAGCCAATCCCCAAAAAACCAAAGGTGAATGTTTTCTCTGATATGCGGATGCTAATACACAATGACGGAGGCGCTGGGGAAGAGCAGAGTTACTTTAGATTAGTTAGAGGGGCATGAAGGGAGGGGAGAGACAGGGGACAGGAAGGACAGCAAAATGAATCAGACATCATGACCCTGTGGGCATATACGACTACATGACCAGTGTGATTCCACTTCAGGTACAACCAGACGAATGACAAGTTATACTCCATTTACGTATGATGTGTTGAAGTGCATTCTACTGTTATGTGTGACTAATCAGAACAAATTATAAAAACTTAAAAAGAAAAATTGAGGTCTGAATGAAGAAGGCCAACCACAGGAAAAGCAAATGCCAAGAGACTAAGGTGGGGATGGGGCACAAGAGCAGAGGTGGGGGACAAGGTGGGGGTGCCCCACGGGAGGAGGAGGCAGTGAGTCCTGCAGACCCCGTAGGGAGCCGCACTCTAGCTTAAGGGCAAAGGGAAACCACTGAAGAGTTTCAAGGGGTGAGGGGGATCGTAAAGTGAATTTTTCTTTTAAAATGCCCCTTTGAGCTGGGCACAGTGGCGCAAGCCTGTAATCCCAGCACTTTGGGAAGCTGAGGTAGGAGAATCGAGTTCAAAGCCAGCCTCAGCAATGGTGAAGCGCTAAGCAACTCAGGGAGACCCTGTCTCTACATAAAACACAAAATAGGGCTGGGGGTGTGGCTCAGCGGTCGAGTGCTCCTGAGTTCAATACTCGGTACCAAAAAGAAAAATGGCCCTTTGGCTGCTGTATAGAGAATGGACTGTGGAACAGGAATGGAAGTTGGGAGGATGGTGAACTGCAACCAGATGACCTGGGTACCACGGCGGCTCTCCATCCTGCTCCAAGAAAATTTCCCTGGTCTACTTCTCATGCCCCTATTCCCCAATCACACCTCATTTTATGCTCTGCAGCTTAAAAGGCACATTGCCATTTCAATGACATTTGATTTTGATCTTCCTAGCAAAGCAGGAGAGATAGGTCCAGTCATTCCTGCCTCAGGGGCTCAGAGAGGTTGAGTGCCTATCCAAGGACACACAGTCAGGCAGAGCCAGAGACTGGAAGAATATCACGTCCTTAGAGAGAAAGCTAAAACAGAGCTTTGGGGGAGAAAGGGCAGTTTAGACCCACAGTGCCAAAAGGCATGTTTTGTAGACAAAAAAGCCAGAAAGAATGTCTATAGCCCAATGACTGTCACGGCCACACACTTCCAAGAAATCCCCAGTGTGAACTGACATTCATTCCGACAGGGTGCTCACTCGTCAAGGACTTTTCTAGATCCAGGCTGGAGGGGCAGAACGGGCACAGGCTTTGGAGTCGAAGGTCCTCAACTGGACTCCAAATCAGCAACTTTCCAACTGGGCCACCTGGACCCTCTGTCTCCTCAACTACAGAGTGGAGTTCACCAGGCTTTGCCCACGGCCAGGAAGCTGGAAGCACCTCTTTGAATCTTCTTGGTGGAAGACATCCTCATCTTTCAGTTAGGTTAGTTTGGTTGTTTGAAAGATCCCAGAGACGCTGTGAGGAGGGGAAAACGTGTGTGCAGCTGGCCCAGCACTGAGGTTGGATCGCCGTGTTCCAAGGCCATGAACCTCGGCTCAGGCAACACCACCACCTAGTGGCCACTTTCTCTTGCGGCTCCTGGACAGGCAGATTCAGGCAGCCACTGAGGCTCCTCACAGGCAGCTGCACAGGGTCGCCTGAGGATCTTGTGAAAATGCAGATTCTGGCTTGACAGGTCTGGGGCGGAGCCTGGGATTTTGCATGTCCAGGTCCTCCCAGGAGATATGGGCCCTGCCGGTGTGCAGAGCCCCCTTTGAGGCTGGGAAAAGGCAACCCTGCTCAGCACCCATGGCAGTAGTTATTCCCGGGCCCCAAGAATAGCCAGTCCCCCTTGGTCTGAACCAGAGAAATAAAAAGTCACCCGGTTTCACGCAAGCAAAACCTCTGTGGTGTTAGAAAAAGCTGCATGCACAAAGAGTTTACCCACAAGGTCCCAGACACGGAGCTGCGTGCTAGGGACACAAAGATCGCAGCCTACGGTTGTGGTTGTGGTGAGACAGGATGGAAGAAATAAGATGGGTAGAAAGGACAAGGAGACTGTAACTCCAAAGCCTTGTTCCTCAGACCTTCACTCCCCAAGCCCCTTCTCTCAGATCCAGATCCGTCACTTCCAGATTTCTGGGAAATCTACAAATCTTCACTCACGATATTAAAGTTACTGCAAATTCACCCACTTATAAAAATGGCCCTGTGCACTGCTAATTACCCACTAGTACATGTATTTTTAAAATAGATGGAGCAACAGAAAACTTAACACCAAAAAAACAATCCAATCGATAAATGGGCTAAGGAGCTGAATAGAAACCTCTCAGAAGATGATGTACAATCAATAAACATACATATGAAGAAATGTTCAACGTCTCTAGCCATTAGAGAAATGCAAATCAAAACTACCCTCAGATTTCATCTCACCCCAGTCAGAATGGCAGCTATCCAAAATACCAGCAACAATAAGTGCTGGCGAG
>PVHX01010654.1:0-68795 GCA_004024805.1 Geosciurus inauris | reverse complement strand
TTTGTGAAGGGTAATCAAAAGTTTACTGGACCACCAAAGTGGTCAAGTTGGACCACTTTGTTGTTCTTGGCAATGCTGGGGTTTGAACCCAGGGACTCAAGCATGCTAGTCAAGCGCTCTACCAGAGAGCTACATCCCTAGCCTGCAACAATTAAGTTGGAAAAGTCTAGATTTTTCCATATTCTGTGGAATATGGAGTATGATACATGATATATTTAAGCTAAAGATATAAATTTGGAAGTCATCACATAAATAGCATTTGAAACAAAAGATATCTGAATGATATCACCTAGGGACAGATGTTAGGATGAAGAGAAGGATCCATCAGAGAAGTGTGAAAAAATGCCATTTGAAAGGAGAAACACCAGAGTGTAGGATGTCTTGGATAGTGAGTGAAAAATAAGTGTCTCAATAGAAAAGGCTCATTGCTGACCTTGAGAGTCTCAGAGAAGCAGCAATGATGGTATCTTGATTAGAGTGGACACCAGAGAGAAAGTGAGATGAAGAGACAGAGACAACATGTACAAACAACTCTTTTGAGAAATTTTGCCTTATTAGGGAGTGGTAGTTAGAGGAAGAATGTGAGTTCAGGGAAGGGGCTTTTATTCTCCCTACTCTTTCTTTCTTTCCTCCTTCCTTCCCCACCTGCTTCCCCACCTCCTTCCCTACCTCCTTCCCTATCTTCCTTCTTTCTTTCTTTCTTTCTTTCTTTCTTTCTTTCTTTCTTTCTTTCTTTCTTTCTTTCTTTCTTTCTTTCCTTCCTTCCTTCCTTCCTTCCTTCCTTCCTTCCTTCCTTCCTTCTTTCTTTCTTTCTTTCTTTCTTTCTTTCTTTCTTTCTTTCTTTCTTTCTTTCTTTCTTTCTGTGTTCCCTTCCTTCCTTCCTTCCTTCCTTCCTTCCTTCCTTCCTTCCTTCCTTCCTTCCTTCCTCAATGGGAGACATCTTGAAGCATAGTAAAATCAAGTTGGTCTTGAGTATGATATGAAGGAGAAGACAAGGTAGCCTGTTCTATAGTTTGGGAGTTAAGTGGAATCTTTAATTGATCTGACAATACCCTATGGCTTGCTCATAGTATAGTTACAACTGTGCTGTGTGATATTGATCTTTGTGGATAGAAAGAGGTGAATCCACACTGGGAGCTTGATAAGATGACAGTAGAGCGGAAATGGAAAAAAACTATAAGATGGTCCTTGCAAGGTAATGACTTTCTAGCAGACTCTTCAAAGATAATATAGGGGGAATTCAACTCTTTTTTTTTTGGTACTGGAGATTGAACTCAGGGGCACTTGACCACTGAGCCACATCCCCAGCCCTATTTTGTGTTTTATGTAGAGACAGGGTCTCACTGAGTTGCTTAGTGCCTTGCTGTTGCTGAGACTGGCTTTGAACTTGTGATTCTCCTGTCTCAGCCTCCTTAAGTGCTGGGATTACAGGCTAGTGCCACCACGCTCAGCTGGAAATTCAACTCTTTTGCTCCAGAACCTCAGTGCTAAAAATCTGCTTAGAGACCCCAAAGACTCTAGTTTGGGGACACATTTGGGTAATGTGGCCAAACCAAAGTCAAAGAGGGAAAGAAGCAATTATAAAGCCAGTTGAGATGTGGAGAAATGGCTAATACAGAGGGAAGATGTAATTATTGTGTTGAAGCATTTTTTAAAAAAGAAGTAGGCTGGATCATTGCCATTATAAATAGACTGATATCCATGGAGTAATCACTTCTATCTACTATCATTCCAGAAGCACATTTGATACTGAATCCCAATGTGTAGAACCAAATTTTACCAAAAAAGTCAAGTAGAGAAGGACTTAATTTGTGATGGAAAATAGGAAGGTGGTCATGCGGAGAGTACACCTCTACTTTGAATAACCACAGAAGGTAATATGTAAATAGATAGGGCTTTACAGTTTACAAAAGATTTTATGTTTTTGTCCTTCTAATTTTGATAATAATAGAGAACCTTGAGCAAGTATCACTGATGTTATTCTTATACTTTCATTTTTCAGATGAATAAAGAGAGGCTTAGAGAAAGATGACCTGACTTTTTCATCCGGCACAGGAATAGCTGATTCAAGACTTTTGTTTCCTTGTCTTCTGTAGTGATAAGAGGAAATGCATGGAAATATGAGAGGTCAGGGGGAGTTAAGCTTGGGAACAAGCTGGAGATGTAACTAGGTTGTGAAGATCTGTCTTCTAGTGTGTGTGTATGTGTGCCTCTGTGTGTGTGTTGTGGGGGAGTGCTGGGGACTGAACTCAGGACCTTGTGCATGCTAGGCAAGTTCTCTGCCACTAAGCTACATCCCCAACCTTATCTCCTATTATTTTTTCACTTGTTGCTTTTTAAATATACATGACATAGAGTGTATTTTCACATATTATACATACCCAAAGCACAACCCGTTCCAATTAGGATCCCATTCTTGTGGTTGTACATAATGTGGAGTTACACTGGTTGTGTATTCACATATAAGCAAAGGAAAATTATGTGATTCATTCTATTGTCTTTCATATTCCCATCCCTTTATGCCTCTTTGTCTAATCCAATGAATTTCTATTCTTCCCCTCCCTAGCCTTTTTGTAGGTTAGCATTCACATATCAGATAGAACATTTGGCCTTTGGTTTTTTTAGGATTGTCTTATTTCACTTAGCATGATAGTCTCCAGTTCCATCTATTTACTGGCAAGTGCCATAATTTCATTCTTATTTATGGCTGCGATCTCCTATTATTTTAAACATCATTTGTTTAGAAGAAAAGCAGAAGAATCAAATTTATTTATGCACCTTTGAAGAAGTAGAACTAGGACAAGAGAAAGATTCCACTCAACAGTAGGAAGAGCTCTGCAAAGAATAAATCCTTGAGTTACATTCCTGATGTGTTGAAGAAGGGGCTGGATGAAAAATGGACAAGGGAGAAAATTTTGACTTTAAAATTCTTTTCAAATCACATTTTCTGAAATATTTGGATTTGTTTGCAAAAGCCTGAATAACGATAGTAGAGTTTCCCAATCATGCAAGAAAGAGTTAGGTTATACCCTGAACTTTTATGCTATAGTAAGTATATACCCATGCATGTCCATTTCTGCTTGACCCACTTAAGGGTGGGATCGGAGGAGTTGGAGCACTAAAGGCAAGAAGAGTAAGGTCTGTGACAGATTCTAGGGAAACCTGGAAGAAACTTACTCCTTCATCAGCCAGAGAAGAAACATCTTTCAGCTTAGCAATTGAGAAACCTTCAGCCTCACAGTAGGAGGAATTCCATGTGTGGCAAGGCTGACCTCAGGCGATGGAGGCAGTGACTCAGAGAGGATAGGTGGGGGTAGGTTATGCAGGAACTTTGGGGAAACAGTGGTTTGTGGGTGGTAGCCTTGCATGGAGGTGCACTCAGTGGTGAAGGAAGCCATTTGTTCCAGGAGAGCAGTTTAAAGAGGGCATGTTTTTTGTGGGCAATCATTTATGAGGAAAGCGTGGGGGGTGGGGGTTATGGGACTAATAATATGCATGGGAGCACTTGTTAAGAAATGTGGTTTGTAGGAGGCTTTCTTTACTGAGGCCCGGGAATAGGATATTTGATGCAGTGAGAGGCCAGAGAGGCAAAAGAAAGAGTTGTTGCTGTGGCTTAAATTTTAAATAAAAATATTATGTGAGTAGAAAAGCAATATATATGAATGTAGAAAAATTGGAAAGTATAACCAAGAATAAAAAGAACCCCATATCCCTCAACCAAAATAAGTACCATTACCAGTTTGGTGTGCTCACAACAGGTTTTATACATTTGGGAGGAAATTTTTTAAAGTCCATTTGTCCCTAATCTTTTATTTAGAATATTTTTAAACTTATGGGAATGTTGAAAGGATTGTGTAATGGATAGTACAGTACCTTTCACTTAATTCATCAATTGTTAATAATTTGTCACATACACTTCCTTTTTTCCCTGAGCCATTTGAAACTAAGTTGCTGCAGGCATTCTGCCAATTCTTTTTTTTTTTTTGGTACTAGGGATTGAACCCAGAGGTGCTTTACAACTGAGCCACATCCTCAGTCCTTTTTTATTTTTTATTTTGAGATAGGGGATCACTAAGTTGCTTAGGGCCTTGCTAATTTGCTGAGGCTGGCCTTGAACTTGCAGTCTTCCTAACTCAGCCTCCTGATTCTCTGGGATTACAGACATGTGCCAGCGTGTCTGGCCTGTCAGTTTTCTTTTGAGCATATTGGCTGCATCTCTAAGAATAATTACATCTCTTACATAACTATATTACCATCATGTCACCTACTTAGTAAGACTGGCATGTCTTATCAATATGTATTACTAGAATTCTAAATACTTTACTTTTTTAAATTTCTCCAACTCCCATCTTTGAAGGTAGATGGGAACCTGGCCATTGTGTACCTGGCCAGCCAGTCTAAAGCAACCATATATACAGTATTGCGGTGATAAGAAAGAGGCTCTCAAAAAGTGTGGGAACCTTGGTGTCTGGTAGAGGACCATCTCTGAGGAGCTAGGATTCTTCCTTCTTGTTGAGCTCTTTTTTTTTTTTTGTACCAGGGATTGAACTCAGAGGTGCTCGACCACTGAGCCACATCCCCAGCCCTATTTTGTGTTTTATGTAGAGACAGGGTCTCACTGAGTTGCTTAGTGCCTCGCCATTGCTGAGGCTGGCTTTGAACTCGCGATTCTCCTGTCTCAGCTTCCCAAAGTGCTAAGATTACAGGTGTGTGCCACGGCGCCCCATTCTGAGCTCATCTTAACTGCTCTCCTCCAGGGATAGCTACAGGCTCCTTCTCTGTTTCCTTCCTTTCCCTACTCTCTCCTTCTCCAAAATTTACTGGGTACCTGTTCAGTGCTAACTCCTGTGCTAGTGTCTGCCAACCAAGTGAACTTGGTCTCTGATCTCAAGAAGGTTCAGAAAAGGCAGTTTCTTGTTGGTGAGTTGTTCCTTTCCTAGGCTCTGTAACTTGCTCTTTAGGAGCATCATGCAGATAGGATTGACTTGTTGATCTGGTTATCCTTATCAGAATATATGGGAAGAAGCTTCTGCTTCTTGGGCCACTAGTTGCCTTGACTATTATCATTACCTGACTAGAGCACCAGATGGTTTCATGAAGAGAAAGCAAGTCCCATCATAAGGAAATTTTATCTTAGTTGCTTTTCCCATGGGATGATTCTTTGTGCAAGGAAAATATCTGATTTGCATACTGGGATACACCTGTGTCTATCTTCTTGACATGAGCAGTCTTTGGTTTTGTTCATTTGGATATGGTTGTTGGCAGTCCTTTCAAGAGTGTTCCTAGATCTCAAAATGTAAAAAATGGAAGTCTGTGAGCTAATTTCAAATTTCAGAAATCTTTATGGAAATCATACACTTACTCTGAATGAGGCTACTGTAAAGACTAGACGACCAGAAGGAGATGAATTAAAGCCCCTGGGCAAGGCTTTATTGAAAATACACGCTCTCGGGCCGAATCCTCCCGTCCATCAGAGCGTGTCCAGGAGAATGGCGCTGGGGCTCCGGCGCACAGAGAATTTCAAGAAAGCCCAGTCAGGAAGTGGAGGGCTTGGGGGCAGAAAGAGAAGGCCAGAGTCCTTCCTGGATAGGTCAGGAAAACCTGCTCATTGACAGGAGGCATGTCTACTGGTGACTGTCAGCGTCTGGCTAGCCGCTCCTTTTCGCAGCTGCCCTGCTCCCGGCTCCCCTGATTGGTCCCTCTAATTGGACATCCTGGACCCTGATCCGACCTAACAGCTACAACATGCAAACATTCAACTCATTATGGTATTCTCCTCCTTATAAAATAATTTTTTTTGGTGAATTTACTTATTTATTTATTTATTAATAAAATGGGAAAAATGCCTAGCACTGTGGTGCATGCCTATACTCCCAGCAGCTGGGGAGACTGAGGCAGGAAGATTACATGTTCAAGGCCAGCTTTGGCAATTTAGCGAGGCCCTAAGCAAATTAGTGAGACCAGATTTCAAAATAAGGATTGGGGATGTAGCTCAGTGGTAAAGTACCCCTGGGTTCAATCCCTAATATATAAATAAATAAACAGGAAAATTAGTTGTAAATTCTTTTTTTAAGTAATTAATAAATTCTAATCAGGTATTATTGCTAAAAGGGGAGTTGGGGGGGGGTGCCACGTGGGTCCTGCTTGATGAGTTGGGGTCCAAAAAAGACGAGGAAGGGGTGGTCAGGGAGGAAGATGATATGGGGTCTTTCTGGACAGTGGTGGTCCACAGAGCCAAATTCCCCAGGCCCCGGGGTGTAAGTAAAGAATCTGCTCTGCCCAAGTGAGACGCAGAAACACCGGAGCGAGATGCAGAAAACACCATTTATTCTAGAAGTATAGAAGCTTAAATACACTCTTGGACCAATCAGATCCAAAGGTCACAAACAAAGGGGTGCTCTTTGGCAAGAGCACAGTCTATTAGCATAGAATGGGGAAGGATGGAAGGGAGGGGTTGGAAGGTATGGAGAGTGCTCCTACAAGGTATATATGACAACAGAATGCATTTTGATTCATTGTACACAAATGCAGCACACCTTTTCATTTCTCTGCGTGTGCACAATGTAGCATCGCACCATAATGCAATCAAAGGTGTACATAGGGTAATGATATCCATCTCATTCCACCAAACCCACGGACTTTATCTGTGGGGAACAAAATTCAAGCTTCAGGAAGTGTAGCAATTGTAGCTTACACACAACCTAAGCATAATGGATCAAATTGTGTCCTGCCTCTTGTAGAAAGGGAAAGTCTAAATTTGGGGAATTGTTTCTTACTAAGCCACCACTGCTCAGGATTATGACAATGGCTCAGTTCTTTTCTTTCTCTCTCTCTCTCTTTTTCTAATGAATATTGAACCCAGGAGTGTTTTACCGCTGAGTTATGCCCCCAGGTCCTTTTTATTTTGAGAGAGTTTCACAAAGTTCCCACGGCTGGTTTGGAACTTCAGCCTCCTGAGTCACTGGGATTACAGATGTGGACTACCATGCCCCGCCACAATGACTCAGTTCTTAATTCCAAGTTAGAAATGTTTCCCCAACTTCATCCTGGCCTGAATGAACCACATTACTCATCTCCTGCTCACCAAGTAAACAGCTCTTAAAATAAGATAAAACACAGTTTTATCTCCCACTTGAGAAAGAAAGAGCACGCATGGGCAGGCTTATTTTTCATTGCACATATTTTTCAATGTAGCTCTTGTTTGTAGTTTTATTTTGGAATTGGTTGGTGTGAGTCAGTCTCATGAAACTGAAAAGCTGTTGTACAATTTCATCTGATGCAGAAGCAAAGTCAAGTCTGGACGTGTGAGCTGAGGATAGGAGCCAGTGTGGCCTGGGGAACTATGCTACCTCCACCTCTTGAGATCCTTTCTGAGTGGCCATCTGGCCTTCCTTGGATGCCTTTGTTATCTCCTCTCAGTCTAAGCAGGAGAAATAATTGAAACCTGAAGAATGTAGGTTTTAGGGACTGTTGGGGGCTAAGAGAACTAAAAAGGATGCTTGGTGGTTAAAAGATTAGAAGCTACCAGTTTAGCTGGTGTATCTTCTTTTGACTTCAGAGGCTTTTTGCAAATTGGATTAAATGTTTCCACTAAAACTTGTTCCGCTATTACCTCAAGTTGAAATATCACATAGTGACAATTATATGAAAGTTTGGCCCTGTGTCTCTGAAGTTAGTTCACTATTTCAGCATTTCGTGGTTATTCTAAAGGATCGTGTTTCTATGACCTATTTACCCTCTTCTTTCTTCTCCCTCCCCCTCTGCCTCCTTTTCTCCCTGGGGACTGAGCCCCAGACCTTGTACATGATAGGTAAGTACTCCACCACTGAACTACATCCCCAGCTCTCATACACTTCTTTTTTTTTTTTTTTAATTTTTTTTTTAGCTGTAGATGAACACAATACCTTTATTTATTTTATGTGGTGCTGATGATCAAACCCAGTGCCTCACACTTGCGAGTCAAGTGCTCAACTGCTGAGCCACAACCCCAGTCCCCCTCATACACTTCTTTATCAGTGTTATTTTCCTTCTCACTTCTCCCTCCTACTGTTAAGAACTATCATATACTTTGGGATGTGACCTGCATTTCTTACTGACAATTCCTCTGACAATCTATCTTCATATCTTCATACGTTTTTCCTGTCTACACTAAACTTCCAAAAATATAGATTTTGAGTCAGACCCATCTGAGTTCAAATGCTGACTCCATCATTTACCAACAGGATGATCTTGAGTATTTTTCTTAAGATTCCTAATGCTCTATTTCCGCATTTATAAAATGAGGATATTGTTAGGTCGGGCCAGGGTCCAGGATGTTCAATTAGGGGGACCGGTCAGTAGCTGCAGAATGGAGTGGCAAGCCAGATGCTGACGTCACCAGTAGACACGCCTCCTGTCAATCAGCGGGTTTTCATGACCTACCCAGGAAGGTCTTCTCTTCCTGCCCCCAAGCCCTCCCCTTCCTGACCAGGCCCTTTTGAATTCTGTGCACGAAAGCCCCAGCGCCATTTCTCCTGGACACACTCTGATGTGTCCAGGATGGGAGGATTCGGTCCGAGAGCATGTATTCCAATAAAGCTTTGCCAAGTGGCTTAATTCATCTCCTCCTGGTCGTCTAATCTTTACATAATGGTGCGCGAAACCCGGGAGGGTTTTGAATCTCCCCCGTACTGGGGTTGAGGCAAGCCCTCCGGACCAGGAGAACTCCTGAGCTGCTCTCTGTCTTCCTCATCCGGACCGACAAGAGTGAGGTAGGTCCCCTTTCTTCTGACTCCTCAGCTTTCCCCCTCCCCCACCGTCTGCTCCAGAGGCCCATCCTGTAAGTCGCTCGTGTGCGTGGGCTCGCTGTCCGCTCGAGGCCATGTGGACTGGGAAGACGTTCCCAATCCCCGTATTTGCCAATTGCCGCCACCGTTCGGGCCCCAGAAGGTTCGAGGGACACTTCAATTTTCCGCCTGGCCCCTGTTCTTCCATGGACGCGAACATTTTTGGGGGACGCCATTTTATGTTCCTGCCCACTCCGCCAGGACTGCTGAGAAGTCACAAGGAAGCCCAACTCTTCTCTAGACCTCAAAACTCCACTGTACTATGGCTTAGATAACGGACCAAAATGGCCTCCAGGGGGAACTTTTAATTTTCAAATCCTCACTGATTTGGCTAATTTTTGTCACCGGATGGGAAAATGGACAGAAATTCCTTTCACCAAGGCTTTGTTGGAAAGCATGCTCTCGCCCATCCCTTCTTTCCCCTCTGTTCTGTCCTTTCAAAGTTCTTCTTGCTGCGCTTTCGCCCCTCTCCTCTCTAAAGCCGAGACAGTTCCCCAGCAGTTTCCCACCGGAGAAAACAAAGCCGGCCTCAGTCCCACTGCCGGAAGGCAGGAACGAGGCATTCACCAGAGTCCACCCACCCAGCCTCCCCTCACACTCGGCTCCCCCGAGCTGCAGCGCCACCTTCCTGGGAGGCAGAGCTGACCTCGGTCCCAGCGCCGGACGCAGAGACTGAGCATTGGGCGGGGCCCGCCCTCCCTGCCCTCCCTACATTCCTGTGTCTCTCGCTCAGTCCACGTGCCGCTGGGGCAGACTAGCGCGGCTGCCACAGACAAGAGACTTAAAGCCCACCCTGCGTTCCTGTGTCTCTCACTCCATCCACGCGCCACTGGCGCGGCTGCCACAGACCAGCAGAACTCGCTCTCGCTCGTCTTTGAGCTGCCTGATTTGCGGCGGCCCCTCACCCAGCCTTACTGCTCAGAATCTGCGGCCAGCTTGCTTTCTCTTTCTAGGACTCTTCACTCTTACATTTTTAAACTTGAAACTTTCATTCTGCGCGCCTAAGTTAAAACTCTGATCAGGTGTATTTTATCCAACTATAAAAGTTTTTTCCACTCTACTGAGACAAGTTATACCTACCTCAGAAGGAATTAAATATTCTAAATATAGTATTTATTGGAAGGAAAGAGAATATTTCTAAAAAAAATTTCAATAAAGAGAATATTTCAAAAGGTTTACAACTGTGATTAAAGGAAAAGTTAACATCTAAATTTTTCTTTCAAAACTAAACTTAATGTAATAACATCAATGTAATTCTGGTTCTATATTAAATGTGTTCATATCTTCCAGGTATACAAGTCTTTAAAATAGAAGGTTTAAAACAATGTTTTATCAAGCTGATGTTCTCCAAACTGAACTTGTATGGTATCAATTCATATCATTTAATGTTTTATAACTGAACTTATCATCAATAAGATAAGACTTTAAGTTATTTTTACATCAAAGTGATCTTTTAAATAAATGAGGACCTAATCTATTTAATATTCTGCTAAGATTTTGCAAGGAGCCCTGTCTCACCTGAGATAGTTTTGTCTCCCAGCTTACTACAATGGCTTCAATTTAGACCAGACTCCAGTTCACTTAAAAATATGTTCAAAGGATTAATTTTGTTGTAAAGATCATTAGGACCTCAAACAGGGATATAATATGTAACTCAACCAAAATTTGAGAAAGCTATTACCCAAACTAAATATATTTTGCTGTTGATTTTATTTTGTATTTTATTGAAACTCTAACTATTGCCTATTAATGTTTTACAGAGGTACTACTTCAAGGACAATCAACCCAGATTATTTTAAGATAGATCAGCCACCACCTATAGGACAGACCTTAAAGTTAAATCCCAATACCCTTACTTTGTAACTGGAGAGATTGGCTTGCTGAGTGTTTAAGATCAAGAATTAAAAACTAAAATTAAAGGGCCAAAAAAACCCACCAGTATTTGGCTCTTGCCCTTTGAGTCAGCCTGAATCCAAGGAATGAGGAAACTTCTCTGAAGTGCTCTACACCTCTGGGCCACAAGACCTCCTGATCAGAGAGATTTCTGAGACCATTAGAGAATTTAAAAGCCAATCAAATGCCATAAAATGAACAGGAAGGTCACTGAAAAAGGGAACTCTCCCTCAGGCTTCCCAGGGAAGCCACATCAGTGCCAGACCTCGACCTATCCTAACGCAGATGGCACTAGCAGAGCTAACAAGCTGCCCTCAAGTTCATCAAGGATGCCTCCCAGGAGAACAAAAGGTGACTCTTAACAATCAATAAGAACAAAAGTCAATTTGACTTGCTTCATCTTAAACACCTAGCAAAATTCAAGAACACAGCTGTTCCTGGGCATTTAAAATAGTTTAAAGATAGACATCTGTGACATTAAAAACTAAATACTATGTTTCCATGCCTTGTCCTCTCCAGCCTTGTTATAGGGACTTAACTGTACAATGAGGCTGAATTACCATGACTTGTTACTACCTCCCTCTCTAGGGCAAAAAGGGCCATCTTTCTATTGGTAATAGTTGGGCTCTCCTTGGCCCCCATTCACTGCCTCTGGGCTAAGGCAAGAAGACTTGATTATGCAGTAATCACTACTTAAAAACTTGAACAAATTTTATTACAGAATAGACCAGCCTTGGACTGGTCCATCATGCTGGACTCCCACCAAACTCAAAATTTCTCGGCAGCCCCCTTCTTTTTCTGCTAATCAGTAATCTCTCCCAAGCTTCTGTTCTACCCACAGATGATGTTTCTACATTTAAGCAACATGACTGACAACCAGAGGCTCCCACACCCCTGCAACTGCCTCCCTGCCTGACCAACCTCCCAGCCGCACCCTCATCTCTCGATGCCCCCAATCCCACACAAAGTAGCCAGACAGAATCTGCTGTCCTATATCACCAAAAAGGCCAGGATGTTAGGTCGGGCCAGGGTCCAGGATGTTCAATTAGGGGGACCGGTCAGTAGCTGCAGAATGGAGTGGCAAGTCAGATGCTGACGTCACCAGTAGACACGCCTCCTGTCAATCAGCGGGTTTTCATGACCTATCCAGGAAGGTCTTCTCTTCCTGCCCCCAAGCCCTCCCCTTCCTGACCGGGCCCTTTCGAATTCTCTGTGCACGAAAGCCCCAGCACCATTTCTCCCAGACACATTCTGATGGACGGGAGGATTCGGCCCTAGAGCGTGAATTCCAATAAAGCCTTGCTGAGTGGCTTAATTCATCTCCTGGTCATCTAATCTTTACAGATATAATATCCAATACCTCACAGCATCGTGACTGGATGATAATGTGAATGAAATACTTAACCCAATTCCCTAACAGTAGGCATTTTATAAGTGTTAGTTCTTATCTTTTTTCATCTCCCAGGAGCAATGATTTGTTATATGAAATCATACTAAATTGATATTGACTGCAACTGCAATTAAGTATGTCAGCCCTTTCAGAAGTAATTTCATTTAATAACAAAGTGGGGTAAAAAAATGAATGTTACAGTAATGTAACCCAGATGGTCAAATCTTAAACAGTGTGACTAATGTTTTTTGGAGTATGATTGGAAGAAACCTCAAGAATATTATGTCATCAGGTGATTTTTCGTTGTGTTTACAATGAGTTTGGTCCTGTGTGCAACTGTGGAGATTGGGAGGCTGATCTGAGGAAACACTTGTCCTCCAATGCAAATGAGCACTGTCCATTCTCCCTTCTGCTTCCTGCCTCCCAGAGCCAGGCTGACTTGACTTGTTCCTGATTTCAACTTGCTGTTGTGAGGAAAGGATAAAAAATAGAGGACTTGAGGGCCAAGTGCATCCCACTGTCTTGGTGTCTCTCCCTGGACTCCAGTGCTGACCCCCCCAACCCCCCCACCCCCTACTCCCGGAGTCTCCACTTCAGCTCTTAAGAGCATTCCATTCCATTCCGTCTACTCATGGCAATGTTCCACTCAGACCCAGGAGCGTCCAGCTAAAGTCCAGTGTGGGACCCAGGAACGTCCAGCTAAAGTCCAGTGTGGGGTGGGGCTGACTTCTCAACACTCTGAGTGAAGCAATGTCTCCTGGGTACTCCTTTGGCTTTCTCTTTCTTGCAAGGCTAGTGTTTTGCAGATCCACTCCCAGAACAGAAGAGGAAATGAAAAAGAAGTAGGGCAGGGAGTGGTCTGAATGACTGGCTGTAGACAAAACAAAACTGCTGAACTCACCAATTCATCTCTTCCTCTCAGAGGCCTTTCCTTCCCCTTCAAAGTCTATCTGTGTGTGTGTGTATGTGTATATGTGTGTAATTAGTATAATTAAACCTCAAGTTCCCATCACATGTAATTTCAACAATAATCAATATTTTGCCCATCTTGTTTATTCTCTCCTTACTTTGTTATTTTTGTTATTTATTTCTGCAATATTTTAAAGCTAGATGGGAAATTATTTTAATGGATCCCTTGCCTCCCTAGTGTTAAAGCTAGAGGCTGGGCAGAAGACACTAGGCTTGGTGAGTTCAGCCCCCCCCCTCGGTTGCTATCTCATGGTTAGCATCACGGGCAAGTGCTAGCTCATAACCTGATATTTTTTGTCCTAATAAATACTGTTGACTTTCCTTTTTATTGTAGACACTGTATTTGACACTGAGGACAAGAAGAAAAACAGGATAAGAAACTAAGTTCACTGGGAGGGGGGTGGGGAAAGTAAAGGGTAACATTGAAAATTTGGCCTGATTATTTCCATAGGTGATCTGGAGTGTTAACTTTCCATGTGGACCTCCTTCTGTGTGCTTTGTTAATGTAGAGACATGTAATATTGAGAGGTCACAAAATGAACTTCTTCCGGTAGGCTTTTGTAAGGAATGTCAGTTTGAACTATTGGGAAGTGGGAATCGAACCTGGGGTGCTTTACCACTGAGTTACAATGCCAAGCCTTTTTTATTTTTTATTTTGAGACAGGGTCCTGCTAAGTTGCTTAGGGCCTTGCTAAATTGTTGAGGCTGGCCTTGAGTTTGAGATCCTCCTGCCTCAGCCTCTGAGTAGCTGGGATTAACAGGTGTGTGCCATCACACCCAGCTAAAACAATATTCTAATCAAATAGCTATAAATTTTGTATATCAGGCCATCACCTTTAAATAATTAATTCTGGCACTGGTGGAACTTGAGTTAACAGCCTCATGGAGCTTTCTGCTTTCTGACTAAGAAGTTCTGGAAATCTTCTCAGCTACTGATTTGGTCTAAAAGTTGTCTAGGAGGTGTTAACTCAAAAGACTATATGCAAGTGTGTGCTTTAAAGGGTCAATAGTCTGAAGTGTCTGGTGCTGTTCTTTTCCCTGAGGCTCTGAGATTGTCTTTCTTTATAGAAAACAAAAATTCTGGCCTGTAGTTTATAGAAAAACTTCATAGAAACATTAGAGAAAAACAAAAATTACCTATAGGTGACAGAGCCTTAAAATTACTGTGTTAACTTATTAGTGATAATTTTCAAATGTGAAAGGTTATGAAAAGTTTTTAATAAAATAATGCAACTTTTGCCTTGTGCCAAGGCTCACACCTGTAATCCCAGTAGTCTAGGAGGCTGAGGCAGGATTGCAAGTTCAAAGCCAACCTCAGCAACTTAGAGAAGTCCTAGGTAACTTAGTGAGACCCTCTCTCAAAATAAAAACATGAAAAGTGCTGGTAATGTATCTCACTGGTTAAGAACCTCTGGGTTTAATCCCTAGTACCAAAATAAATAAACAAACAATGTGATTTTTAAAGAAATTTGTTTCGTTGATGTACAAAATTAAATAAGCCATTTCAAAAAAGTTTTTAGACAAAAATATCTCTAAAGATAATTAAACCTAATTTGTAAAAGGCAGCAAATATTACTTAACTCTATTAAGTAATTAAAATAATATTAAAATAGATGAACATAATTTTTATAAAGGATTCACCCAGAATGTCAGTAAGGTGGCATCTTTCTAAGCCTATACCTTGAGAAGCAGAGAACTTCTTGGCAAGAGGGGATCATAAGTTTGATGAATAGGCTCATAGCTTACTCCTTTCCTGCATTATCATATGAGATCTCTGGGAGTTTTCCTCTGTGGCTTTGTTGGTTCCACAAGTTCCTGTCACACCAGAGTGGGCTAGTTATGGTCTGTTTTATTATTCATATGTTATTAAGGACAACTCCTTCAGCACTACAGAAGCTGCCAAATTCACTCATGTAGAAAGAACAAGACAAAGTGCAATAACACCTTTAGAGAATGGTCCATCAGATGGACCAGGGCTATGCAGGGCCTGAACAGGTAAAAACCCAGCACAGAGGAGCTACAGTGATTAGAGAGGAGAATAAAGGAATTATCATAATGAAAGCTTTAGCAGTGGGTATAAGACCTGGGTTCTACGGAATGGGAGCAGGTTTATGCAAGTTTATTTTACAAATGTAAATTGTAATGATTGATTGATTGTTAGTACTAGAGATTGAACCCAGGGGCTCTTTATCACTGAGCAACATCTCCAGACCTTTTATTTTGAGACAGGGCCTTGCTAAGTTACTGAGACTAGCTTTGAATTTGCAATCCTCCTGCCTCAGCCTCCCAAGCTGCTAGGATTACAAGTGTGTGTCACTGCACCTGCCTGTTATGATTTTTTTTTTTGGTATGGCGGATTGAACCCAGAGGCACTTAACCATTGAGCCACAACCCCAGCCCATGTTTTAGGGACCGATTTTGCTGAGTTGCTTAGGGCCTCACTAAATTGCTGAGGCTTGTTTTGAACTCATGATCCTCCTGCCTCAAACTCCCATACTGCTGGGATTATAGGCATGCATCCCCACACTCAGACTTATGATTCTTAATAACTTAAAATATCCATCTTATATATTCAAGATTGCTTTTGGCATCAATGGAAACCAGTTGACTACACAGGTGATATAAGAGAAGGAACAAGGGGTAGGAGTCAGCAAATAAGGGGCCCATTCCTGTCCCACCACCCACTACCTAGGTGACCTTGGGCAAGTCACTTAACACCTTGAGGCCTCAATTTTACTGAAAAGAGGAAGTCTTCTTACCTGGTAGAGAACTTGTGAGAGCCATATGAGGTCACTTGTAAAGTCATCTATTTGGGTCCCCCAGAAACAGCACCTTTGTATGAATGAGAAGAAAATTCTCTTCTACTGGGTGAAGTCACCTTTGTGCCAGTTTGCTCGGTTTCCTTAGCAGAGTACAGGTAAGGTTTCAGTCTTTTACTTCCTCTTTGCTCATTACCCTTGAGTAGGGCATAACCAGCAGAACTGTTTCTATAAGAATAATTTCACTACATAATCTTATAAGCACTTACTATCAGGACATCTGCTGAATATCTTTAATAGGCCAGGTGCCTTTGTGTTGGTGGGTCAGGGGAAAGTGACAATACGCTCTGCACACAGTTGAGCACTCTGGGAATCTGATGAAGGACAATGTTTAGATGTTGGGTCATTCCAAGTAATGTGCCAATTTCTGGGGGAAAAAAAAGTCTCTTCTTCCTGGACTTTTGTGTATCTAGTGGGCATGTCAGTGACAAAAACCATGGAAAAGAAGATAACAGCTAATTTGGGACCTGCACCAGAGTTGGATTCCTTATTATAAAACATTGTTCAGGGGGCTGGGGTTGTGGTTCACTGGTGGAGCATTTGCCTAGCATGTGTGAGGCACTGGGTTTAATTCTCAGTACAACATATATATAATTAAAATAAAGGTCTATCAACATCTAAAAAAAATTTAAAAAAACAAACAAACATTGTTCAGCATTTCCTCCTTTTCCTGTTCCCATGTCTTCTATGCCAAGAGACTCCTCATAGCTATAGAACCTCCAGTCTAAGGCTGAGAGGGATTCTTATAGCTGATCAACTGTTATGGGCAGGAGCCATCACAACTGCAGAAAGAAGGAAAAACTAATGTGTGCACAATGTAGCAAGACCCCTGCCCATCACTGATTCTTTTAACCATGTCACCAGATCTGACCTTTCATAGCAAACATATTGTGTGTCTCCCTTACTATCCTGAAGTGTAATTCATAGATAACAATTCACAAGAATAAACCCAGGCAATTCATTCAGCGTATGAGCATTCACCATTGCCCCAACAAATTTCTCCTTTCCTGCATTTTTAGTTTTTCTTCTCTATTAGGCCTTTTGTTTATATCAAGGAACGAACTATTATTTTCTTAAAAACACAAAAGAACTGGGGTACATTGCAGGGAGAGAGAGCTTACCTAGCATCATGAAGCCCTGGGTTTTATTCATGAACACCACAAAACAAACAAATAAAAAACAAAGTGAAAAAGAAAACTTCACTTTCATCTGGTTTCACAACTTTAGATACCCGTGCACTGATGTCTCCCAAATTTATATCTTCAGCCCAGACTTTTCTGAACTGCAGACTCCTGCAGACTCTACTACATTTGGCTATTATGTGACAGCTCAACTGGTACTTTTTAAAATATACATATATTTTTAGTTGTAAGTGGACACAATATCTTTATTTTATTTTTATATGGTGCTTAGGATAGAAGCCAGTGCCTCACGCAAGCTAGGTGAGTGTTCTACCACTGAGCCACAACCTCAGCCCCTTATAATTTTTATTTATTTATTTTGTGGTGATAGGGATTGAACCCAGGGTCTCATGAACAGTAGGCACACACTCTACCACTGAGCTTCATTCCCAGCCAAAAAATTTTTATTTTGAAATAATTATGGATTCATAGGAAGTTGTAAAATAGCATACAGAGTTCCCATGTTTCCCCAGTGGTTACATCTTACCTAAGTACAGTGCAATATCAAAATTGGGAAACTGATGTTATCATAATGTATGTATAATTTTATTACATGTGTTAATTCATGCAACCATTACTCATTCAAGACACAGATCTATAGGCTAGGGATACAGCTTAGTGGTAGAGCTCTTGCCTAGAATGCCCAAGACCCTGGGTTCAATCCCCAGGGTCCCACAAAAAAACTAGAGAAGATACAGATCTACTCATCACCACAAAGAACTCCACATTTTTATGGTCACACTTATGTTCCCACTCCTACCATCCTAACCGCTGACAACCTCTAATCTGTTTTCCATGTTATATAAAAGCAATCATACAGTAATGCTATTTTTGTTTTGTTTTGTTTTTTTGAGACAGGGTCTAAGTTGCTTAGGACCTCACTAAGTTGCTGAGGTTGGCCTTGAACTTGCTCCTGTCACAGCCTCCCAAGTCGCTGGAATTACATGCATGAGCCACTGTGCCTGGCATCCATTATATATATATATCTTTTTCTTTTTGTTGTTCTTCTGTGGATTGAATTCAGGGGTACTTTACCACTAAGCTATATCCCCAGCCCTTTTCTGTTTTTTTTAAATTAGTAAATATTAATTATATAAAATAATGGGATGATTGTGGCATATTTGTACATGCATATAACATACTTAGATAAATTTCCACCCTCCCCGCCATTATGCTCTTTCCCTTCCTCCCCTCCCCCATCTCTTTCCTCCTAAGTCTCTCCTACTCCCCCTGCCCTTCACCCTTTTCCCCCCCCTTTAGATTCCACACATGAGAGCAAACCTTTGATACTTATCTTTCTGAGTCTGGTTTATTTTGCTTAACCTGATGCTCTTTCCATCCATTTTTCTGCAAATGATATGATTTTGTTCTTTTTGATGGCATAATATTGCATTGTGTATGTACATCACATTTTCCTTATACATTTCTCTGTTGAGTGGCACCTGATTCCATAAATTATCTGTTGTGAATTATGTCACAATAAACCTGGGTATGCAGGTATCTCTATAGCAGGAGAACTTTCATTCCTTCAAGTGTATAATGAGAATTGGTATAAGTGGTACATGGTAGGTCTCTTTTTAGTTGAGGAACTTCCACAGTGATTTCCATAGTAGCTGTAATAATTTGTACTAATTTACATCCCTACCAGTGTGTAAGGGTTCCTTTCCTCTCCCCCGAACTTTCCAGGATGTATTGCTTTGTTTTTGCAGTGCTGAGGACTGAACCCAAGGCCTCATACACACTAGGCAAACACTCTACCTCTGAGTTATATCTCCAGCCCTATTCTTTATATTTTGATGATAACCATTTTGACCGGGGTGAGATGAAATCTCAATGTAGTTTGTGTGTGTGTGTGTGTGTGTGTGTGTGTGTTTTGGTACTGGGGATTGAACTCAGGGGCACTCTACCACTGAGCCACATCCCCAGCCCTATTTTGTGTTTTATGTAGAGACAGGGTCTCACTGAGTTGCTTAGCGCCTCGCCATTGCTGAGGCTGGCTTTGAACTTGTGATTCTCCTGTCTCAGCCTCCCTAAGTGCTGCACCTAAGGCTTGCACCACTGCGTCCGGCTCTCAGTGTAGTTTTAATTTTTGTATTTCTTTGATTGTTAAAGACATTGAATATTTGCGTGTGTGTGTATGTGTGTGTGCGTAATTATTGGCCGTTTGTATTTCTTTTTTTGAGAAATATCTATTTAGTTCATTTGTCCATTTATTGATTTGAGGTTTTTTTTCAGTGTTAAAGTTTGAATTCTTCATATATTTTAATATTAATATTAATCCTGTTGGAAGAGAAACTCTCATTCTGTATGCTGTCTCTTTGTTCTGTTTCCTTTGCTGTGCAGAAGTTTTTAACTTGATGCAATCTCATTTGTCAATTTTTGCTATTATTTCCTAAGCCATAGGAGTCCTATTCAGGAAGTTGTTATCCATGTCTATCTTCTGGAGGGATTTTTCTGTTTGCATTTAGCAGTTTCAGAGTATCCAGTCTTATACTCAGGTCTTTGATCCACTTTGAGTCAATTTTTGTACAGGGTAAGAGATGGGAATCTAGTTTCAGTCTACATATGGATATCCAATTTTCCTAGCACGTTTTGTTAAAGAGGCTGTCTTTTCTCCAATGTATATTTTTGGCACCTTTGTCAAGAATCAGATGACTATAGCTGTATGGGCTTATTCTGTGTCCTCTATTCTATTCCATTGGTCTGTGTGTCTGTTTTATGCCAGTGCCCTGCTGTTTTTGTTACTATGACTCTGTAGTGTATGTTAAAACAAGGTATGGTGATGCCTCTACCATTGCTCTTTTTGCTCAGGATTGCTTTGCTATTCTGGGTCTTTTGTGCTCTCATATAATTTTAGAATTTTTTTCTAGTTCTGTGAAGAATGCCATTGATATTTTGAAGGGGATTGCATAGACCATATAGATTTCTTTTGGTCATATGACTTTATTTATTTACAGTGTTAAGTCATTGAACCCAGAACCTAGCACATGCTAGGTAAGTGCTCTACCACCAAGCTACTTCCCCAGCTCTATTTTTATTTTATTTTGAGACAGTCTCATTAAGTTTCTCAGACTGGTCTTGGATTTATCATCCTTCTGCCTCAGCTTCCCGAGCAACTGGGATTACAGGCATATGGCACCACACCCAGTGGTAATACGGCCATTTTAACAATATGAATTCTGCTGATCCATGAACATGGGAAGTGTTTCCATCTTCAAGTGACTTCTTGAACTTCTTTCTTCAATGTTCTGTAATTTTCATTATAGAGGTCTTTAACTTTTTTGGTTAGGTTTATTCTTAGTTATTTTATTTTTTAAGCTACTGTGAATAAAATTATTTTCCTGAGTTCCTTCTCAGTGGGTTCATTACTGGTATAAGTACATGCCATTTGATTTTTTTTTCACTCAGTATATTGCCCTTGATATCCTTCCAGGTTGCTGCATTTATCAATGATTCAATCTTTTTATTGCTGAGTAATATTCTGTGGTATACACATACTAAAGTTTGCTTGGTCCTTCTACTGGAGGACATTTGAGTTGTTCTCCATTGTTGGCTAGTATGCATAAAACTGCTATTTTATTTATGTACAGGTTTCAGCACACAGACATTTTCTTTGTTCTGGGTTAAACACCCAGGAGTACAATTTCTATATTGTATGATAAATGCAAATTTAGTGTTTTAAGAATCTACCAAACCATTTCCAGAGTAACTATAACATTTTACATTCCTTCCAGAAATGTTTGCAAGATCCAGTTCCCCTGCACCCAGACAGAGTTTGTCATTATCACTGGTTTTTACATTTTAGCCTTTCTGACAGATGTGTAGGGTTTCTCTCACCAGTCCAGAGCTTTGAAGTTCTCCCTGCATCTCTGTCTCCTTTGTGACCTTGTGAACTCAGGCTGACCTGGCCCTCTTGGACCCCTAATTCTGTCTCCTTAACTCAGGGAGACTGACAGTCTCTACCTAGGTTCTCCCTCTCTGCTGCAGCCTGAAAACTCTCTATAGGGAGTAAGCTAGGGGAATTGTGAGGATCACCTCAGTTGTCTCCCATCTCTCAGTAATCCCAGTACAATGAGAAATAGCACATTCAGAATATAAGTCTGAAATGGATTGATTATCAGTTTTCTAATCAGGATGTCTGCTCTATCTCTACATCTATCTATCTAGCTAGCTATCATACATTTTTACCTAACTGGAAGTCAAGAATTTTGTCATTAGAACTGCTGTTACTCATCTGTAGCATCTGAAACATTAACCTCTTTGAGCCACTTTATTTTTAAAATGGAGAGTCAATCTATATGAATCTTATTTCCTTCTCTGATAGTCTAGGATTTTAATAGACTTGTAGGAGAAGCAGTGAACAGTGTTGATAGCAGTCATTAGTATGGTGTTGGTTCTTAGTCTATAGCTATTGGTCCTTAGTCCTTAGCTATTTCTAAACAAGAAAATGGTGTTGATTGTGTGGGCAATTAGCATATGTTGGTAATTGCTGTGAAATAGCAAGAACAACAACAATAGCTAACACATTTAGCCTGCAGAATCTTATATAATATTTACAATAACCCTATGACATAGTGCTACTAGTATCCAAATTTAGAAGATGGGAAAACTGTTGCCTAGGGAAAAAAAAACAAGAATAAAAACGTGTTCAGTCTAAAGTTTATTCTTAGACCACAGACTTAGTTCCTTTCTCCATATTCAGTTAAAGTTTGGTTTTAAATGACCTCTAGCAGTAACAAAACACTCCAGTAATAAAGAAGCGAGTGAAGCCTGTAACTGAATATATTGACTGACCCTAGACTACTGCTGGGCTCAGCAGAGGATCCTCCATTTCCCCTTCTGTTGCAAAGAGAACTCGCCAGAGTGAAAGGGCAGAATGGACACTAAAGAGGGAGAGCACAAGCAAATTGTGAGGGTGAAATGCAGCAAGTTCCTCACGTGAAGCAAGTATTCAAGATTCTTTAGTTGTTCTAAATTATAAACATTGGCACTGCAGAAAGACAGCCCAATAGACTGTGTGGATTACAGAAGTGTTTTTCAAACCACCATTTGAAGCTCCTGTCTGAATGACTAAGGAAAACATCCTCCTAAGAGGGGTTGTTTATGTCTAGAGAGGATTTTTATAGTACTTTTGTAATCTCTAGAGTGCATTTAATGATATTACATCATGATGTCAACATTTACTAAAGAAAAGAATCTTAGCAACCACGTTGTAACTTACCTAGTTTTATTCACCCAGCCTGTAAGGGTTGATAATGGTACTGGTGCTTTGCTGTCATGTAGGGTTAAATAATCAGATTCGTAAAATCTAGACATTGTTATGGGCATGTAGTTATTGGTTGGAGGATAGAAAGAGGAATGGAGTGGAAGGCTGGGTAAAGGTATAGGCAAAGAAAGGTATGTGAATGTTTACAATTGACTCAAACACTTCAAGTCTTCAAATCAAGTCACGATACCATTGTAAAATGTGGAAAATAAAATAATCATGTTGAAGAGATGACCCAAATAAAGGACAAAGATTTTGACATTTGAGAAAAGATAGGGAAGAGTTTAAGGAAATAAGCGGGGCGCGTGGCGCAAGCCTGTAATCCCAGCACTTAGGGAGGCTGAGACAGGAGAATCGCAAGTTCAAAGCCAGCCTCAGCAAAGGCCAAGCGTTAAGCAACTCAGTGAGACCCTGTCTCTACATAAAACACAAAATAGGGCTGGGGATGTGGCTCAGTGGTCAAATGCCTCTGAGTTCAATCTCCAGTACCAAAAAAAAAAAAAAAAAAAAAGAGTTTAAGGAAGTACATGTAGAGAACATAACTTAAAAGAAAACTAGTTTTGAAATTCATGCACAAAGTCAGACTACTATAAACTGCAAGCGAGTGGGTGTAACTCAGGAGTGGAACGATGGATTGATAAAATAAACCTGTCTGTAGTTTTTCAAGTCGGAGACATCTGTCCTGGAAGTCTGGATCTGTCTTATTGCCCAAATAGCCTTACTTCAAAGTGTTTGTGGGAGCACAAAGGCAAATTGGTTGAGTGTAACTGTTCAGTGTTGGTTTGCAGGAGAGGAAGGAGGAGTGGTTTAGGAAGTCATTCTGCGTTTAAGAGGACAGGAACCATGGGAGATAACCATTTTTATACAGACCAGCATCTGGGGCATTGGTCACAGAGAAGAAAATCCTGGGAGGGAGGAATTTGGGGAACTGGAATATACAAGAATCTCTGAAGCTACTTATGAGTGTAGGTAAGTGGTATTAGGTACCCCAGAGAACACATGAGAATTTCTAGTTTTTTAATTAAAAAATTTTGTGAACATTTTTATCTTTGTAGAAAAGTTGCAATAATAATACAAGGAACTTCTCAATGCTCTTTATTCAGAAACATTATTTAAAATTATTTTTCTCAAGTTTATTTGATCATTTTTCCCCTATAAGCATGCACTTAATGCATGCATACGTTAATATTTCAGTATTTTCTAATAGCAAATACATTCTTTTAAATAATCTGAATTTAATTTTAAAAATTTATTATATGAACACTGAAATAATATTATCAGCTACTCCATAGACTATATTCCAACTTTATCAATTGTCTCAATAATGTTCTTTATAGCATTTTGTTTTTCCTCGTAGCGAAGGTCTCTCTTTGTTAGGGTGATACTGATCTAGCAAGACAAAGATACTCTCATTGCCTCAGCTCTCATGGAAGCCCCAGCAGGTCAATAATTTGGTTTTCTTTGTTTTCATTCTTATTCCATTTCTTTTCTGAGAAAGTACAAATCAGGAGGAATAACTAGGTACTAGGCGATCTTTCACAGAGGAAGGAATCTTGTATGACAAGATGTAGCTTTAGTAAGAATAGAAGATTGAGACTAGACATCTTGCCCTCAGTTTTAGTTGATTAGACTACAGTACTTTTTCTATTCATTTTTATCTTATTTTTGGTACTGGGATTGAACCCAGGGGCGTTTCACCACTGAGCCATACCCCCAACACTTTTTATTTTTTATTTTGAGACAAGGTCTTGCTGAGTTGCTTAGGGCCTCACTCAGTTACTGAGGCTGGCCTCAATCTTGCGATTCTCTTGCCTCAGCCTCTTGAGTCACTGGGATTACTGGTGTGTGCCACCACACGAGAATCTTTTTGGGGAGGAAAATAATAGTAATGAGCAAAAGTTAATTACTTTATTAAGAATTTAATTATTTAAAAGTCATTGGTGCCAGCCTTCCTCACTGAGTCCTCACCTGTAAGCCAATTTCAGAATTGCTTTTCCCGGTCATTTTCCCAATCTTCAGGATCCATACTTTATTACACACTAACAGGGAGTATGGTGGAGAGGGACAGAGAAATGGGAAGAGAAAGACAAAAGATCACTACTTTGGGAGGTAAAGTCATGTAGAGAAGCAAAGGGAGACCCTGAAGCCTATGCTGTGTGGTTTAGGGAGCCCCCAGTCCCCATGGGTGTCAGTTTTCATCTCAACATCGTGTCCTTCCATTTCCCTCCTCCCTTCTAGGTAAAATGAAGCTGACTCTGGTACAAATCTTTTTCATGCTGCTGTTGCTGCTGCTGGGCCTGGGGCTGGGCCTGGGGCTGGGGCTTCATATGGCTGCAGCAGTCCTGGAGGATAGCGATCAGCCACTGAACCAGTTTTGGTCCAGTGACTCACAGGACAAAGTTGAGGCCACTGAGGAACGAAAAGGCACGCAAACTACAGAAAGCCTGGTGCTTAGCAGCAAAGGAACAGTGCAAGCTGGCTGGCCAGAAGAGACCATCTCCAGTGAAGATGAGGTTGGAGGAAACAAGGTGCTCAGAGATAAGACTTCCTTGCGGAGCAACAAAGAAGATCTTAGGGTTGGTTTGGAGGCCAGGCAATGCAATACCATAATGGCAAACAAGATGAAGGAGCACAATCGCAGCTGCATAATCGAGTACACATTCATCCATGAGGAGCTCGATACAGTCAAAGCTGTCTGTAACAGTCCTGTTGTTGCCTGCAACCTCAAGGGGGTGAAATGTCACAAAAGCCCTCGTCCTTTTGATTTGACATTCTGCAAGTTGTCCAAACCTGGCCAGATCACTCCTAACTGCAATTATCTGACTTTTATTATGGAAAGAGTCATTATCATAGCCTGTAATGGCATGAGACTGCAGTTAACATCTATACAATGAAGCAATTTGTCCTTTCTCTTTTACCTATTCTCTTCCTTTTCCTTTTCCACTTCCACTTCTCAACTTGCACTCCTTCTCTTAGGTAATCTTGCGGAGAAGTTTCTAGGGGGAGAGGATGACCTATTGTTTATCGTCATCTTCTGAATATGTCATTCTTCTTTGCCTTAGGGGTCATCCAACTTGCATTTTATTCCTGGAGTTAGAGGTGCTGAAGAAAGTAATGATGCCCAGCTTCTTTGGATTCTTTATTTCCCCTTTCCAATCTTTGCCATGGAAGGGGATAAGTAAACTGATCCTGTCCCTCCTGTAACCCTGGTCATTAGTCTGTTCCCTGGTCCAAGTTTGCCTTTGAGTGTGGACTGGCAGAGTTTATTTAATGCCTCTGTTTCCCAGGTTCCTCCCTGAGACTCACCTTGAGCCTCTATGGCAATCACTTGAGACTCCTGGGCTTTGCACAACTGCTCTTCTGCACTGTGGATGCAATTAAAGTGATTGTGTTTGTGACTGTGTCTAGAAAACCACGTGGACCATGTTTCTTTCCCTGAGCCTGGAAACATGGAGCTTAGGCTTAGGGTTCTCTAGACAGGTGGTGCGGAGGTGTACATCAAGACAGAACATGTGCTGGAGAAGGGACTGCACTCTTTCTCTTGACCTTACCTGTTTCTCTTTCTTCCCATCTTCGCTTTGCTTTGTTTCCCTTTCTCCCCCTTTGCTTCTCCCACTCTGCCTTTTTTTTTGGTACCAGGGATTGAACTCAGGGGCACTAGACCACTGAGCCACATCCCCAGCCCTATTTTGTATTTTATTTAGGGACAGGGTCTCACTGAGTTGCTTAGTGTCTCGTTTTTTTGCTGAGGCTGGCTTTGAACTCACGATCCTCTTGTCTCAGCCTCCCAATCCACTGGGATTACAGGTGTGCATCTCCATGCTTGGCTCCCCTTTCTTTTTCCTGTCTCTGTCTCTTTTTCCTCTTCTTTTTCTTTTGGAGCTCTTCTTTCACTTTCTTTGGATCTTTTTAGAGATTCAGTCAGCCCATACTGATCACTTCTGCTTTGCTAGGTAAACAGATGAAGGTCCTATAGAGTCTGGCAGAAGGGTTGGAGGGAAGGTTGGTCAGGAGGGTGAGAAGGAGAGAAGCAGAGAGGAAGAGAAAGCACTATCTTTCCAAATTAAGAATAAAAAGTAGAAGAGTGTTGATAGTAGATGCTCATTAGATGTGAGATGAATGAGGTGGGAAAAAGTCTTATTCTCTCAGCATCCTTGCCTTTTTTTTGCATTGAAGAAGGTAAGGTGGTGAAAAATAATTTCAGCAGACATTTGGATCTATTTAAGAAGGGGAGCTGGGTGCGGTGGCGCAAGCCTGTAATCCCAGCACTTAGGGAGGCTGAGACAGGAGAATCGTGAGTTCAAAGCCAGCCTCAGCAACGGAGAGGCGCTAAGCAACTCAGTGAGACCCTGTCTCTACATAAAACACAAAATAGGGCTGGGGATGTGGCTCAGTGGTCGAGTGCCCCTAAGTTCAATCTTTAGTACCAAAAAAAAAAATAAGAAGAAGAAGAAGAGGAGGAGGAGGAGGAAGAGGAGGAGGAGGAGAAGCAAACTAAATAAATAAATAAAATAAAAATAAATAAAAACAAACAACAACCACCAAAAACAAAACAGAGAAGCACAGGGACGCCATAGGTTTGAATCAATAGAGGATACAAGTGGCTGCCCTTAGCCTATTTCCTCTAAATTCAAATATATCAAAAAAATAAGTGTGGGTAGAATGCATGGGGACAGAGGAAGTTTGAGAAAATGGCTATAGGGACTTGCATGATTTGGATTTGAGATTTCTTCCTCTTAGGGTTTTTCTCAGCTTCATCTGGTAACAGACCTAGGAGTCAGGAATACAAATACCCGGGAGACAGGAGAGAAGAAAAAGTTTGTTTGATTTATCTGACCTGCCCCCATAACCCCTGGCACTTTTGTTTCCCTGTTTCCTTAATCCTTCCTGTTCTTTTTTTTTTTTTTTAAATATTTATTTATTTTTTTAGTTGCAGGTGGACAGAATATCTTTATTTTATTTTCATGTGGTGCTGAGGATCGAACCCAGTGCCTCACACATGCTGGGCGAGCACGCTACCACTGCACCACAATCCCAGCCCCTCCTTCCTGTTCTTGCAGGCAGACGGCCCTGTCATCTCTGGTGTCCTCTCAGACTCCCCCTTTCTCTTTATACCTCTGACTCACCTTTCCTGGCAATGACCTCTTGTAAACAGTGTTGGGCAGGAGGTGTGTCTGTCTTTGTGGACTGCCCTGACATTTGAGTGGTGGATGGAGGAGAGGCAGGAGGTGACACAGCAATGTAGACTCCTCTTCTTCCAAATGAGGAAGAGAGGAAAAAGGTTACCTAAGGCAGGGACAAAATGATAAATGGAACAAGAAGAGAGGAAAAAAAGAGTAAAGCAGAAGCTAGAGATTTGGTAGGTGAACCCAGGGCCAGAGTACTGGGAATGAATGTGAAAGGGTTCCAAGCGTGACTTCACCTTACCCAGAAGCAAAAGGGGCCAATGTGCAGAATGAACTAGTAAGAAACAGGGATAATTCAGGGATCAAATCCTATCTTCTCTCACTTGCAAATACAGCTACATCATTTTATATGTCCCAACTTTCTCTCCTTAGGGCTCCCACACTGCTCAGTGAGGACTCCCATCTCCCCATTATGATCTCCACTTTGGAGGAATCTCAGCCATCAGGCTTTAATCTGACTGTGGAGATCAGCTCAAGAAACCAACTTACAAAATACCCTACAGGCTCTTAGTGGCTCGAGCAGGAAAACACAGCTTCTGTGGCCAATGTAACACCGTGACGAGGCTTTGTGGACATCCAACCTTCCAGTGTGCATGCTTCAGCCTTGTGACAGGTCCCTGGACTCTTATCCACAGTTTCTAAATTCCTAAAGCTCTAAAAATCAAGTATTTTTCCAAAGTAACTTTAAAACTCTCTTAGATGTAACACCCAACTTAATTCACAACATGAGGCTATTTATGCTATGCAACCATTACACATTTCATTGTGGAAAGATCAATGTGTTTGATCATGAGTACTGCCTAAGATATATTCTTCTATGGATGTTTTAATAGCATGTTAGGTATGTATGTGCACACATACAATATTGCTTTTAAAAATTCAAAAAATTCTAAGTTCTCAAATGCATTGGCCCAAGTTTCAGGTAAGGGATTGTGAACCTATGTTTACTATTTAATGAGCTCTTAATTCATTTGAGTATATCATATATGATCCTAATTTTGCCACAAGCATCTCTGTGGAAGCAGTTATATCACCAAATTCTTCTATATTCTTCATCAATACATTTATTGATCAATAATTTTCTACATATTGATTCTCCAGTACTTCCTTAGAAATTATAATAATTGCATAGAATGACTTAATAGGATTAAAAGGTTCTATGACTCCAATCAATACCACAAAAATGAAGAGAGCTGAGTAGCCTAATCCATGATTCAAAGGGCTTCATATCAATTCTTTTCTTTCTAAGACAAGCAGGAAGGAAGCTATTATTGTATTTCAGGCACTCTTTTAGATGCTGTCATATATTAGGTTTTATTTTATTCCTATAAGGAGGTACATTATGTTTGTTCCATTTTATAGGTAAGTGACAGAGGTTTATTTAACTGCCAGTTTTAGAGTTTGAAAACCCAAGATCAGTGGCTCTATCAATTTGGTCTATGATTAGGGTCCCCTTAGTTGGGTCACAACATGGCAGAGAACATCATGAAAGAAGTGTATGCAAGAGGGAGAGATCACAAGAAGACAGGAAGCTAGAGACTTAGGAGGTGCAAGTCTTGTTTTTTTTTATACCAACCCACTCTTGCAAGAACTAACCCCTCCACCAGACCAGAATTGATCCCCACCAAGAGCAGGGCTCCCAATGACCTAACCACATCCTACTAGGCCCAGCTCCTTAAGGGTTCCACCACTCAACTCAGCCACACCTAGAACCAAGCCTCTAACACATGAACACTTTACTGACAAATAATATCCAAATCACAGCTCTACTTACCTTGATGAGGATCTCCCAACTCATACATGGGTAATGCGTATTTCAGATGGAGGTTTGCTGTCCCTCTCTTCATGTGCTGCTTCCCAATTTGAAACATCATTCTGTTTGCTCACAGTGATTCAAAAGGATGAGATTCAGCTCTAAGTAGTTTAGGGCCTAGATTATATTTGTGCATCAGTTAAAAGCATTTATTGTGCTAAGAACACATGTATAGGTGTTATAGGTAAACAGAGGGTGGGAGGAGAGGGAATATGACAGCAGAGGAGAATCTTCAGGTTCTGGGTCCTCATGAATACAGATCCTGACAGTCTGGATGATGATGGAGATACTTCTCAAAACATTATTCAACCAAATCACAACCAATTGAAACCATAATATATGTTTAAAAATTAAACTTTTACAATGATAAAAATATGCAATATAAAGCTTTTTCAGAATCAATCTCTTGCTGTCTTTTTTTTTTTCAATGTGGTCTCCCTATGTTGCCCAAACTGGTCTTAACTCCTGTGCTTAAGGGATCCTCCCACTTTAGTCTCCTGAGTAGCTGGTACTACAGGTGTGTGCCACCCACCTGGCTTCTCTCTCTTGTTCTCCTTATAATTCTTTCTCTCTTCTAGCCTGTGGTTTGCTCTACTGTACAGACCACTTCTTAGGTGATGTAGCACTAAGTGTATTAAAAGTGGCTGGGAAGGAAGAACGGGGCCAAAGGATAAATCCTCTACTATTTGCACACTCAGATACTGTGTTCAGAACACTCTATACAATTATTTTCTCAATGTTGCAACTTATTTGAATTATCTTGGGAAGCTTTAAAAATATAAAAATTGCAATTCCAAAAGTCTTCTTCCAACAATATTGATTTAATTATTCTGAACTGGAGACAGGGCATCAGGTGATGTCTAGTCATGGTGGGACTACATTACTATGCCTTCTAAGGTAGTTCTTCTGTGAACAGGTGTTTCAAAGACTGTTAACAGAGATGTTGAAATGATTTGGGAAATCCTGAATTAAACACAGATAAATGGATTTCTTTTCCCAAGATCTTCTCACAGCCTTTAATATTAATGTGCCTTGTGAATCTCTAATAACAGAGCTCATATTTAACATTTCTGAATTATTCCCATGATGTAATCTCCCCACCCCCATAAGTAGTAATGTTTTCTAGAACTAATGTTTCCAGTTGGAAAACACTGCTGTAGACTTTCTTTTCTTTCCCTAGACTTTTCTAAATCTTTCACCTGGCTTCCTTTATCTAATGCAGTTATCATGAGCCCTGTCCTAAGGACATCTAGTTAAGATTATAAAACAATCTATGCTCAGATCCACGAATGTGGTTTTGTGTATCATAAAAGAAAAGAACCAGTTCAGATAGACAATGGATATATGACCAAGGGTCAATAGTAACCCTTGGTGGCCCAGAGTCCTAAATTCATCCTGTATCTAGGACGTATTTGCATCACCCCAAATCAGTATGTTAGCACCATTCTGATGGTTCATTCTCATGATACCACAAAAGAAATACTATATCAACCTGAGGGAGCAATCTATTTGCCAGACTATTCTCTTGGAATAAGCACCTGGCCTTGAGGACTCAGAATAAACCCACAGGTACAAGTCCCAGCACTTTCAAGAATTCTGGTTGACCCCATACATGGGGGTGGTGCTTTAAAGAGGAGAAATGGGACCCAAGCCCATGTAAGTCCCAGTTCTATTTCAGACAGATGTGAGAAACAATTGCACTGCAATTTAAAAGCATTTGTGCCCATGGTAGTTGCTCCAAGCTCTCAGCACCTCAGGTTCTTTATATGTACAGTGAGATAATGATAGTACCTACTTTGTACTGTTGCAAGGATTACATGAGATTAAATAATTCATAGTGGGGCTCAGTGAATGGTGGCTGCACTTAGTGGTGCTGTTGCTGGATTCACTGCTCAGATAGTATGCAAGTATTTTGACAGGGTCCTTCTGGAGGCAGCATTGTAACACAAAGTGCAACACCATCAGCATAGGTTTGAATTTCAGGTGCATTGATTAGTGTGTGGATCTGTGGGATCTTATAGAACTCCTTAAATTTCATTTCTTGAATGGCAACAAAATTTATATACTTGGGGACAGTGCAGTCCTTAGACATAAGAAAGCAGGATCATTGTCCTGGGCCTAGACCCTCAGGGTTCCCCTACACTTGGGAATGTCTACATAGGAAGATCCCTGTGATGGGATTGGCTGGGGCTGCTGTGCTCTCTGGGTGTGGTGCCCTGAGCTAGGACTTGGATCTTTGTGGGCTTGGGTCCCATTTCCACTCTTTCTCTTTTTCAAAATTGATATTCTTAATATATTAAAATCTCTTATAAATTAGTAAGAAAAGTAGTTAAAATTGAGAATATGAAAAGACAAGAGAAACAAAAAACTAACTTCTTTGATATCAGAAAAGTGCATGTTAAAACAAAGACATGTCACTTTTCACCTATTAAAATGGAAAAAACTGGGCTGGAGTTGTGGCTCAGTGGTAGAGCGCTTGCCTTGCCTATGTGAGGCACTGGGTTCAATTCTCATTCTCAGCACCGTATATAAACAAATACAGTCCATTGACAACTAAAAAAATATTTTTTGAAAAATGGAAAAAACTAAAAATATATAATATCCAGTGCTGGCCAGGGTGTTGCCACTTTCATACATTGCTTAAAAGCGAAAACTGGCAATATGTGTCAATACTGTCCATACTATATTTTTTGATCCAGTAACTACACTGTCTAGTGTCAGTCTCCTAAGGAAATAGTCACGGACATGAACAAAGATTGACAAAAATTTTCATCAACAGCAATTATAATAAAAAAAATTAGAAATGACAAGGTCCAATCATAGAGGATTCGTAAAATAAATCATGGCTCATTTTTACAATGGAATGTTACAAATTCTTTAAATGTTTTTAAGGCTATTTAATGACATGGGAAAATAATGTAATATGAAGTGAAACTTAATAGTAAGTAAAGCTGCACTGAATGCTTCTCCCAGTGACAACCTGATCTTAAGTTAAAGGATATAATTCAAGCAATTCTCTCCCCTCCTCTCAGAATGCCCTTCTCTGCTCCCACTCATCTTTCTAGGGCTCCCAAATGAGATGCTTCTCTGCCATTTTAATCTACTCCCTACCCTGCTCTTCTGTTGTTGCTGGGCCTCCTCAGTACAAACACCTCTCTGCTTAACAATCCTTGGCACAGAGAGAAGACATTTTCATACTGTCTGAAAGGACAAAGTTTCCCCCAATATCCAGCACCTCCTTCTAGGCTGCTCCAACCAACTCTCTTAGGACATTTGTTTTTCCAACCCTTACTTCCATCCTCCAAAGTACATGATGAGCACCCAAATATTTCTTGAAGGAATGATCTAAAAATATAAATCCAATCTAGATGAAGGAAATCAAATTACTGAGTTCAACTCTAGCTGGATTATAAGAGATTTTCGTTTTTTACTCCACACTATCCTATTTCATCAATATTTCAAATGCATAACATGTATGGTTTTATAGTAAGGAAAGAACAAACAAAATTGTACTTTTTTCTTGATTTAACTGTCACTTAGGTCTAGATTAGAAATATGCATGCTTGACTTGGGATAATAAATAAAATCCAGTCCATATACTTCTGAAAACATTTAAAAATTGTGGTAGTCAGGCATGGTGGTGTATGTAATACACCTACCAGCCTACTAATCCTAGATACCTGACAGACTGAGGCAGGAGGCTGAGGCAAGAGGAACCAGGTCAGCCTGGACAACTTAGAACTTGTACCCCCGCCAAAAAAAAAATCTCAGCTACATAGCTCAGTCTCACTCTTGCCAGGCAAGGCAGACTCAGCTACATCATCTAGCAGAGTCTCATCCATAGTGGGACCCAGAAGGACTCCAAGGGACAGAGTTGTTGCTATTTTCAACAACATTTTGATATAGCATGCAATTTGTTGATGTTCCTGACTCTGTACCCTGCATCTTACTTGTAGTCCTACCCTTTCTTTCCTCTTCATGTTTGCAGATTGGGCTCTAGTTATTTTCAGAAAGTGATTCAAATCACAATGATGTCACTTCTAAGACAAGCTAGGCTGGTTCTTTATTAGAATTATGATTCGAGCTGGGCCGGTGGTGCACGCCTGTAATCCCAGCACTTTTTGAGGCTGAGACAGGAGAATTGCGAGTTCAAAGCCAGTCTCGGCAACTGCGAGGCACTAAGAAACTCAGTGAGATCCTGTCTCTACATAAAACACAAAATAGGGCTGGGGATGTGGCTCAGTGGTCAAGTACCCCTGAATTCAATCCCTGGTACCAAAAAATAAAAAAATAAAAGAATTATGATTCAGAAATCAGGTAAGAGGTTAGATTTAGGGAAAGAGGAAGATGGTGGTATTAAGGCTTAGCAAAGGGGACAAGAAGGCAAATGTGAGTGCTCATATATGGCATCACAGTTCATTACCTATATATATATAAGACTGAGGAAGTATTAGGTTTCCCATTGTTTGAAAATGTTGGCTATATTGCACTGGCATGAAGCTCATATTTGGAACTATATCCCCATAAATTTATTGTGTATCCTATACACAAGGATATAAAATTATTAATTACAAAGAATGAATGGAACTTTCAGCACCTTTATCAGGTGATAAGAAAATCAAAAAGCAAAATAGCCCTTATTCTATGAATGCCTTTGCATGAGTTTGGCACGGTCGTACTTATTGGGTATTCATTCAATTAAGAAGATGAGGAGCCAGGTGCGGTGGCGCATGCCTGTAATTCCAGCATTTTGGGAGACTGAGACAGGAGAATTGTGAATTCAAAGCCAGCCTCAGCAACAGTAAAGCACTAAGCAACTCAGTGAGACTCTGTCTCTACATAAAAAAACACAAAATAGAGCTGGGGATATGGCTCAGTGGTTGAGTACCCCTGAGTTCAATCCCTGGTACCAAAAAAAAAAAAAAAAAGAAGATAAGGCACTTGGTCTGCCCTCGTAGGGCAAATGTAGTAAAACTACATTTATAATCAATTTTCAACATGACTAACAACAAAAAAAAAAACATAAATTTTCACTCATTGTAGAGTGATGCCATTCTAGAAATTAGAAACAAACCACACACACATTTTAGCATTTTAAATCAGCTTAGTTTCTGTGACTCATCTCAGGCCTGGAGCAAGGAAAGAAATACCAAATAATTAATTAATTTCTTGAGTTAGGAATTCAGCCAGTATGTGTTAAATAATACTTAATAATGAACCCTTTTAGAACTCAGAACAAACTTAGTCTAAGTATTTTAGTGCATAAGCTCACTTGCAAATGTTCAAGTCTGTTGAACATTTAATAATTTATACTATCCATGAATGTTATATACAGATAAAAGAATCACACCTTTTTCAAAATAAAACACACATATTTGAATTATGAAAACCCTAATATTTTAATTCTGAATCAAGGTGTTACTCAAAAAACAAAATGATTGAAAAGCTATGTTCTCAAGAAGCTGATTTTCGCAAAGAGTAAACAGGAAAATAGCAGACTCTCAAAACAGGTAAGCCCTTGAGATTTTATCTTAGACTGTTGGCATTAAGCCACATAAATAATATTTTACCATCAATTCTACTTGGGAAAGCCTTCATAAATGGTCTTTTATAGCAAAACAATGGATAGCTTTCTAAAAACTGAACATTTATAAATGCCTATCCTCTATGTTCACTTATTTAATGGCAATCTTTATATTACTCATGGAAATCAAGCAGAGTTAACATTTTAAAAGTCATTTAATTGCAAAAATTCTAACAGGCCAGAAACCAATGTGTTACCAAATTTTAAAGACATTCTTATTATCAATAAGTTCAGATTAACTTATTTGTCACAGATTTACTAAGTCATGTGAATCAAAAAAACATCTGGGCTAACTTAGCAGGTTTTACATTATGTGTTTACTTAATTTAAAAACCAATTTGGTACCATGCAAACAAACAATAGCTAAGAATATAAACATTGACACATACAAGAAAATTTCAAAGTTTAGAGTTATCACAAATATGTATTTTTAAGTACAAAATTGGGGTAAAACTTTACTTGTAGTTTTGCATTGTACTTTTGGAAATGTAATTTAAAATGTTTCAGATAATATCAAACTCATAGAAAAGTTGCAAGTACAGTACAAAAACTTTTTTTCTGTAGCTAGTGTGTCTTTCTTGTTATAACAAGGCTGTTCTCCTATATAAGTACAATGCATTCATTGAAACTGTGACACCGACATGTGCTACTATCTAACTCAGATCCTGCTCAAATCTCACAGTCTGATCCAAAAATGTCCATTATAAAAAGAATGTTGCATTTCTTTTAACAGTCTTGTCTCTTTTATTCTCCTTGGTTCTGAGATAGCTTGCTTCTTAGACTGTCTTGGGTCCATGACGGACTCTTTTGAAGATTCTAGGCCAATTATTTTGTGGAATGTCCCTCAATGTGAGTTTGTTCTGATTAGATTTAGATTCTTTATCTCATCTAGGGATGTTACAGAAATGAGGCCTGTTTTACCCTTGCTTTCTCTCAGTTCCAGTTAAATTTCAGTTTGAGCCATTATTAATGTTTACTTTGTTCATTTAATTAAGGGGAATCTGCCAGGCTTCTCTAAGAAAGATATTACTGTTTATTCCTTGTAACCAGTGTCTTGTGGTGGGTATATTTTGAAACTATCTAAGTATTTAATTCTTTATTACATATTAAATGCATTCATTTATTTATATTACTCTAGACTCATGTTTTATGAGTTATAATCTGTCCCACATTAGCCAGTGGAAGCCCTTTTACTCTGACGTCTCTGCTTTGACAACGTTTCCATCATTCTTCAGGCAGTTCCTTGTTTTGAGGAACAAGATAATTCAAGCTCATTATAATTGTGTGTGTGTGTGTGTGTGTGTAATTTTTGGTACTGGAGATTGAGCCCAGGGTGCTTTACCACTGAACTATATCCCCAGTCTTCTTAATTTTTAATTTTGAGTTGCTTAGGGACTGCTAAATTGCTGAGACAGACTTTGAACTTGGGATCCTCCTGTCTCAGGCTCTTGAGTCGCTGGGATTACAGGTATGTGCCACCATGCCTGGCTCATCTTATATTTTTCTTGCCCTAGAACCAGTCATTTTTCTAAGGAGATCAGGTCATTTTGAAACCAGTATTTTGAACCCAAGGTGTGGTAATTAGGTATGTGCTCATTACTATGAGGGTGAGAGACCTCTAAGTCTCTCAGTTTGGGAATGTAGAAAGAATTCTAATCTTCAAGTGTCTCTATGTGTCTCTCTCCCTGCTCCTTCCCTTCTCCCTTTTGCATTTTCATCTATTTTCTTTATGTATCTATGTCAAAAAATCATGAGTTTATATCAATATTTAATTCTAATCTAGCTCTACAGGCCTCATATTTGTTTTCTCCCTTTCTGTATTTAAATTACCATTTCCATTGTTATTATAACTTTAATTTATAACTCCCTCTCCTATATTTTCCTTAATATATTTGCTCATTCAATTTATTTCATGAATGTAACCCATCTTCCTTTGCTGTGCTCTTCCCCATTCCATAATGGAAGCCCTTTACCTACTCTGGCTCGGACTGGTCCAGGATGCCCCTCATTTGGGTTTTGATATCTCACACCAGGCCACCCCTCTGAGTGGACACCCCTTCACCTGCTCTGGCTCTGACTCACAATGCTGGGCTCCCTTTCCAACGACCTTTCACCCCACACCAGTGGGGATAATTCCTCCTCTCTTGGGCTTCGGTTTCCTGTTCCCCATGCCAGGTTGCCCCTCCTCAGGGATGTCCACTTTGCTGTACCCCACCCAGTGGCTTAGAACTTAATTGTTTAGGAAAGGAGTGAAAGGGAAGAGAAGAGGTTTTTTTTTTTTTTCTTTTTAAAATTAAATCACATAATAGCATTTTCCATACTGCCTAGTATTCTTTAGAAGTTTTTCTAGTTATATTTTATTTTATTAATGAAACATGATTTACTTAATTAATTTCCTACTTTTGAACATTAAGGGGATTTTCAGTTATAAGCAATCAGTTTGTTTTCCTTAAAACAAATTCCTCCAAGTAGAATCGTCAGGTCAAAAGAGTAAAAATCATATTAAAGCTTGAGGTACCCATTCACATATTCCCTTTAATTAAAGGTTTGCTTTACTGTACACTCCCACCTGCAGGGCACCTAATGGACCCATGGCACTGTATCTTTTGTATAATTGGATATTGTTTTATTTTAATCTCTCACAGTTTCATAAGTAAAATAGGGTTCCTCTTTTAAAACTTTCTTTTTAACATTGTATGTCTTTTGTTAAACAGGCCACTTCTAAATCACTTCCCAGTGTCCCCTCTTCCCCGAGATTCTCTCCACTCTGTGACAAAAATTTTCATGAACGTTCATGAGCACGTACACTCTTTTTACTATCCTGCAGACAGAAATGAAAAGCTCTTTAAATTTGAGTGAATTATTCATGGTGGCAATGTAGTTTCATCAGTCTCGTTCCATGTGTTGAATTTGGGCTCATTCAGAAAATACTGAGAGAATACGTGGTTCAAGAGTTTCTCCTAAAGGAAAACTGCAGCAGAATGCATAGGTTGTTAAGCACCATTGGGATTTCTTTGCTCATGCACCTCGAGCTTCACCACAGGCCTTTCTGTGGGCAGCAATACCATTGGGCTTAGCATTCTGGTTTTTTTATACCAAGGATTAAACCCAGAGGTGCCTAACCACTGAGCCATATCCCCAGCCCTTGTTTATATTTTATTTAGAGACAGGGGCTCACTAAGTTGCTTAGGACCTTGCTTAGTTGTTGAGGCTGGCTTTGAACTCTCCATCCTCCTGCCCCCCATCCCAAGCTGCTGAGATTATAGCAGTGCACCACTGAGCCCTACTCCCATGTTTAGCATTCTTGAGAATGTTTAAACCAGCCTGGACAAATTGCCCCCCTATCCAGGCTGGGTCCCACTGGGTAAGTATGCAACATATATATACATGTTGTAGATAGACATAATACCTTTATTTTGTTTGTTTATTTTTATGTGGTGCTGAGGATTGAACCTAGTGCCTCACATGTGCTAGGCAAGCGCTCTACCACTGAGACACAACCCCAGCCCTCTTTTTTCATTTTAAAATACTTTATTATTATTCTCACAGCTTGGAGCTTGGCTTTTGTATTAGCTTTCTTCTTCTTTTTTTTTAATTTGTACTCTTTAGATATATATGACAGTAGGGAATATTTTGACATACATACATGGAGTATAACTTATTCTAATCCCATACTTGTGGTTGTACATGATATGGAGTTACGCTGGTCATGTATTCATATATGAGGACAGGAAAGTCATGTCCAGTTCATTCTACTGTCTTTCCTATTCCCATCACCTCTCCCTTCCTTTCATTCCCCTTTGTTTAATCCAATGAATTTCTAATCTTCCCCTCCTTACCCTCCTTTGTTGTGGATTAGCATTCACACATCAAAGAGAACATTCAGCCTTTAGTTTTTTGGAATTGGCTTATTTCACTTAGCATGATATTTTCCAGTTCTATCCGCTTACCGGCAAATGTCATAATTTCATTCTTCTTTATGGCTGAGTAATACTCCATTGTGTATATATACACTACATTTTCTTCATCCATCCATCTGTTAAAGGGCACCTACATTGATTCCATAGCTTGACTATTGTGAATTGAGCTGCTAAAACATTGATGTGGCTGCATTGCCATAGTATACTGATTTCAAGTCCTTTGGGTATAAACCAGGGAGCAGTTAACCAGTTCAAGTTGAGGTTTCATTCCTAGTCTTCGGAGGAATCTTCATACTGCTTTCCAGAGCGGTTGCATCAATTTGTAGTCCCACCAGCAAAGTACAAGTGAGCCTTTCTCCCCACAATATTTAATGTTACTTGTCATTATCCTCCTCAATATTTAATGTTACTTGTATTCTTGATAATTGCCATTCTGACTGGAGTGAGGTTACATCTCTGTGTAGTTTTAATTTGCATTTCTCTAATTGCTAGAGATGTTGAACCATTTGTCAAATATTTGTTGATCATTCATATTCTGTTCTGTTCAGTTCCTTTGCCCATTTATTGACTGGGTTATTTGTTTTTTTGGTGTTAACTCTTTTGAGTTCTTTGTATATCCTGGAGATTAATGCTGTACCTGGGGTGTAGGTGGCAAAGATTTTTTTCCTATTCTGTAGGCTGTCTGTTCATTCTTGTTTCCTTTGCTGTAAAGAAGCTTTTTAGTTTGATACCATCTCATTTATTCTTGTTTTACTTCTTGCACTCTAGGAGTCTTATTGAGGAAGTCAATTCCTAAACCGACATGGTGGAGAGTTGGGCCTACTTTTTCTTCTAGTATGTGCAGGGTCTCTGGTCTAATGCCTATGTTCTTAATCCACTTTGAGTTGAGTTTTATGCAGAATGAGAGATAGGGGTCTAATTTCATTTTGTTACATATGGATTTCCAGTTTTCCCAGCACCATTTGTTAAAGAGAGGCTATCTTTTCTCCAATGTATGTTTATGGCATCTTTGTCTAGTATGAGATAAGTATTTATGTGGGTTTGTCTCTGTGTTTTCTATTCTCTCCATTGGTCTATGTGTCTGTTTTGGTGCCAATACCATGCGATTTTTGTTATTATAGCTCTGTAGTATAATTTAACATCTGGTATTGTGATGCCTCCTGCTTCACTTTTCCCTCTAAGAATTGCTTCAGTTATTCTGAGCCTCTTATTTTTCCAAATGAATTTTATCGCTACTTTTTCTGTTTCTATGAAGAATGTCATCAGAACCTTAATAGAAATTGCATTAAATCTGTATAACACTTTTAGTATGGCCATTTTGACAGTATTAATTCTGCTTATCCAAGAACATGAGAGAACTTTCCATCTTCTAAGGTCTTCTTTAATTTCTTTCTTTAGAGTTCTATTGTTTTCATTGTATTTTTTTTTTAAAAGACAGGTTTTTTAATTTTTTTTTTTTAGTTGTAGATGGACACAATGTCTTTATTTTGTTGGTTTGTATGTGGTGCTGAGGATCGAACTCAGGGCCTCACGCATGCAAGGCAAGCGCTCTACCGCTGAGCTACAATCCCAGCCCCACCTTTTAAAATAATTATGGTGAAATATATGTAACATGAGATTTGCCATTTGAAGTGTGCATTTCAGTGGCATTGATTACATCCATTTCCAAAACTTTTTCCTCACTCTCAACAGAAACTCAGTTACTTTGTTCTCATTTTGTATTTATCAAAATAGTTGGTGCACACACCTAAAAGCTACTGTCTCTTTCCCCCACCACTTTCCAACTCCAACACAAGTCCTAAGAAGCGCCACTTCTAGCTCTTGCCTCAGTAGCTATGTTTTCTACTGAGCTTGCCTCAGTAGAAATGTTTTTCCTATCTATTAATTAATTTTTTTATTAATTAATGTTTTATTTTATTAATTAATGTTTTCCTATCTATTAATTACTTATTGACTTCACATTATGACAGATTAACATTTAGCTTAATTCTAGCTTACTTTCCTCTCTTCCTCCTAATACAGCTTTATTTTAGCTCTTACCTTTCTAACTTAGTAATATACCAACCCTCTTAGTGTCTGCTTTGGTCATGCCCTGTGTAAGCCCCTACTTTGTAAGATGGTATTAGTGGCCTTATCTTTCCCTTTCGGCTATTCTCCTGTCTCCCACATTTACTCAACTGTGTTGACTTTTACATTTTAATTTTTGTTAAAATTAATATTAATTCTATAACCAAAATTAAAACTGACATTAAAAGCTGAAAATGGATACAAAATATTTGTAATTATTTCAAATATTGAAAAATGTTTTCTAGAGGTCCAATAACACCATAACTTTTAAAACAACATTCTGCATTTTCTGGAGTTTATCGTTGCCTTTTGTTTTCTTATATATTTTGCAAGCTACAAATTTTCAAATCCATTCATCCTTTCAATTAAATTGAATTTCCTGTCGAGTACTCACTTTTCCCCAAGATTTCTCTCTTGGAGTTTCTGCCCTAAAAAGTGTTTTCAAAAGCTGTAATCTTATATCCCACATTTTTCTCTTTCTTGGTCTACTTGCCTGTGTTAGTCAACTTTCCATCACTGTGACAATATACCCAAGATAAACAACTTAGAAAAGATTTATTTTGGCTTATGGTTACAAAAGTTTCAGTCCAAGGTTGGCTGACTCCTGTTTTGGGACTAGGTAAAGCAGAACATCATAGTGATAACAGTGTGTAGTGGTGGAGGCTACTTACCTCATGGCAGCCAGGTTGGTGTGTGTGGGTGTGTGTTTGTGTGTGTGTGTGTGTGTGTGTGAGAGAGAGAGAGAGAAAGAGAGAGAGAGAGAGAGAGAGAGAGAGAGAGAGAGAGAAGGAAGGAACTTGGGACAAGATAATACCTTTTAAGGACACACTTCCAGTGACCTACTTCCTCCAACTAGGGCCCACCTCCTAAAGTTTCCACCACCTCCCAATAGGCCACCAGCTGGGGACCAAGTCCTCAACACACAAACCTTTGAGGGAAATTCCAAATCCAAACTGTAATACCTTATCTGTTTGTTTAGCATATCCCCAAGTAAATTGATAAGAAAGTTTGCTTGGGAGGTACCTGCTATGAATTCTTGGATATCTGAAAATGTATTTATTATATTCTGAAATTTGATTGACAGGTTTTCTGGGGATAGAATTATAGATTGCCAACAGTTTCTTCTCAGAATTATGAGAACATATTTCTTCATAGTTGTCTGTCTTCCAGTCAGTTGTCCATCTTCTGCTGAGAATCCTGATGCCATTTTGAATCATTATAAGTTGTGTTTTCATTTCCTTAGAAAGATTTTAGGATATCTTTATACCTGTGTTCTAAGTTTTCACATGGTTTTGCTTAGGTATAAGTCGCTGTCTCCTGTATTAGAGGTAGGTAGGTTTTAATTAGGAATCTCGAATCTTTGGGTCTGAAAAAATTACTTCAGCAAATTTTCAATTTTCCTTTTCCTCACTTTTCTCTTTTTTAGAACTCTCTTACTTAATTATTTGATTCCTCGGATTGCTCTTCTATATTTTGTCTTATTCTTCTATATTTTTCTCATCTTTTAAAACTAATTTTCAATTTTATCTTTGATCTCAGTAATAATTCTTTCTCTATAATTTGTGTATATATTTTCCAAGTGTTTATTGTTTTTAAGGTTCTTTTTTATTCTAATTAGGTTTACATGACAGCAGGATGCATTTTGATTCATTGCACACAAATGGAGCACAACTTCTCACTTCTCTGGTTGTACACAATATAGTTACACCATATGTGCAGTCATACATGAATTTAGGGCATTGTTGTCCATCGCATTCCACCATCTTTTAAGGTTCTTTTTTAATAGAATCACTTTTTGTTTTATAAAAGCATTAGCTTGCCAAATAACTCAAAATATTCTAATGGAGGTTATTAAAGCTTTATTCTTTAGTCTCTGCTTTGTGATGTTTCTTTTACTTCATGGTCCCACCTCTACTGGTGCTGGGCATCCAACCTAGGGTCTCATGCATGCTAGGCAAGTACTGTCCCAACGAACTACACCTCCAATTTCATGTTTTGTAAGTGCAATCTTTAAAAAATTATGGAGACAATTCAGTATGTGAAGAGAATGGAACTCTCAAAAAAATAAAGCTAATTTCATAGCCTTGGGAACAAAAATTTTTCTTTAAAGTAAAAATAATTCAATGTAGTTGAAGTGACATGTATGTATGTATAAACATTTACACTCACAATTCTGACCTGTTAGTTGCTGAATTCATAGTATCTCTAGTCTTAAGTCTGACCTTTTGCATTCAGCATCTATAATGTATATGATATATGCCACCAGATGGCGCCAGCACACTAGTCTCATGATTGGAATTATAAAATGGAAGTTTTCAGTGTCATGCTTTTTTTAAAATACATTTTTTAGTTGCCAATGGGCCTTTATTTATTTTTATTTATTTATTTATTTATATGTGGTGCTGAGAATTGAGCTCAATGCCTCACACGTGCTAGGCAAGTGCTCTACCACTGAGCCATAACCCCAGCCCTTATGCTTTCTTAATAGATGAGTATGCTGGCACTTATCTTAATAAAATCTGGAAGTGTAACCAAAAGCTCAGTCCTCGACACCAATCTGATAATGAAAACAAGGTTTGAGAAAAAGGAAAAAGAAGTTTTATTGCTTTACTAGCAAAGGAGAAATGTGGTTCACTTTATGCTTTGAATATAGCCTTGCTGCTCTGCCACTGCAACTTATTTTTAAAATGGATATGTTTAATTCTCTTCCTCTCCCTATTTCTCTCTAATCTCCCCACTGCCCCCAATCACAGGGAAACAGGATTACCTTTCTTCGTCATTCTAGACAGAGTGAATCTGTCCTTGAGTACAAACCCACTTTAGGAATGAAGTATCCAGACTTTGGAGATGGTACCAGAAGATCTCATAAATGACCATCTACCAAATTAACAAGTGAATTACAACTCCAACAGAGAACATGTGGAATGTAGCCTTTGAGTCACCTCTTTAAAAGCCTCCTGTTCCTGCTGATGGGCAGAATCACAGCCTTTGGAATAGGAGTCCCTTTGCTCCTTTGCTAGCAAAGCAATAAATCCTTTTCTTTTTTCTCAAAACTGTGTCCTTGTTATTGGATTAGCACATGGGAGACTCTAGAGCTCATGATTCTCCCTGCCAAGGGGAGAAGGAGACTTTTAAAGAGGGGACTTAGAGAAATGAGATTAGGTAGGAGAGATCAGGAAGGAGAATTTCAGGGAAAAGTGTAAAGATTAGACAACCAGGGAGAAGATGAATTTAAGCCACTCGGCAAGGATTTATTGGAATACACGCCATCAGGCCAAATTCCCCGTCCATCAGAGCATGTCCGAGAGAAATGGCACTGGAGCTTCCTTGCATAGAGAATTTCAAGAAAGCCCAGTCAGGAAGGGGAGGGCTTGAAGGCAGGAAGACAAGGCCAGAGTCCTTCCTGGATAGGTCAGGAAAACCCGCTGATTGACAGGAGGCATGTCTACTGGTGACTGTCAGCATCTGGCTTGCCGCTCCATTCTGCAGCTACTGACCGGTCCCCCTAATTGAACATCCTGGACCCTGACCAGACCTAACAAAAAGAAGCTCAGGGAGGACAAGGTCAGGGAAAAGAAAATCAGTGAAGAGAAGAGCTGGGAGAAGAAGATCAGAGAGGAGTAGGCCAAGGAAAAAAGATCAGAGAGGATAAGATCTTGAAGAAGATCAGGGGAGACAAGTTCAGAGAAAAGAAGGATGGGAAAAAGAAAAAAACATGGAAGTTTTAAAGCAGCAAGGGATATAGTGAAAGCATAAAGTGAACCCCTGTGTTGCCGAAAGTTGGTTCCTTGTCCCCAATGCCAAAAATAACAAGATGATTTGTCTACTATACAACAAATTTTATAAAGTTATAGTTATTAAGCTAATGTGCTAGTGATGCAGAGTTAATCAAATAAGCAATGCAACCCAATAGAGACCCTAAAAATAGACCCATGTAGCTTTGAATATTTGACAAATGGCAGCCATTCTCTAGCTACAAGGCACATCTGGACTTTTCAATAAGCAACACAGCGATAACTGAGCATCTATAAGGAAAAAGAATGAAAGTGAATCTCGATCTCATACAATTATCAATGACCTATTTAAGTTTGATTAAAGAATTCAAGGAGAAAGTGAAGTTGATATTGGAGGGAGAGGATTTGTTAACAAATCACAAAAAGTCTTAGGCTTGATGGAAAGGATTTATATGTGTGATCATATGGAAGTCAGTTTTTTATTCATTTTATCCTTTGACCCAGTGTTCTTTCACCTAATGGCCACTTGGGTGGGGCCACAAGAAGGGGCATAGGAGGGCTCTGGAAAATAAAATGTATCATATTCACAGGTTCTAGAAGGGGCCACCCCATGCCACTCAGGTCACAGGCAACATGCCAGTTTCTTTCCTTCCTTCCTTCCTTCCTTCCTTCCTTCCTTCCTTCCTTCCTTCCTTCCTTTCTTTCTTTCTTTCTTTCTTTCTTTCTTTCTTTCTTTCTTCCTTCCTTTTTTCCTTTCTTTCCCAGGCATTGAACTCAGGGGCACTTGACCACTGAGCCACATCTCAGCCCTACTTTGTATTTTATGTAGAGACAGGGTCTCACTGAGTTGCTTAGTGCCTCACCATCGCTGAGGCTGGCTTTGATTCTCTTTTCTCAGCCTCCCAAAGTGCTAGGATTAGGCATATGCCACTGCACCTGGCTGCCAGGTTCTTATCAGATGGCAAAAGACAGGGGCAAGGGGGAAGCATTTATTCAGATTGTCTGTGGAAATATCAAGATGGGCAGAATAAACAATTTAGGATTGTCTAGTTTTGAATAATTTGGGGGACTTGAAACCCTCAGGATGTCCCCTAGTAACCTGGCACTTGGTCCTGAGCTGACTAAGGCAGAGGTGGGCTCTGGATTGATTCACATATCCAGGTCATATAGCTGAGTCCTTGATTAAGGATTCCCGGGAGAAGCAGTTTCTCCTCTGCCAAAAAGATTTTTTAAGATGTCAAAACATCATAACATGCCAAAAATAAACAAAATATATAAAGAATATACCCAACAATTCAATTCCTGGTTATATAGCATAGGTAAACCCTCTTTCAAATGTACCTGAAGATATGTAAGAATATCTTTGGTAGTATTGTTCATGATAATGCTGAACCTGAAGCAATATTATTGGCCATCAATAGTAGAATGAATAAATAGCAGTATGGTAACAAAAGGGAATGTTAAATAAATAAAAATAAATAAATAAAAGGGAATGCTACACAGCAATGAAAAGGAAACCTGCAGCTATAGGCTTCATATGTATTGCATATGATAAATATAATGTAGAGCAAAAAAGATACATCTAAAACCAAGTATAGGCTTTGATTTCATTGCTATAAAGTCTAAAGCCAGGACAAACTATTCTGTCCTCCTCTGTCTGCAGGAGGAGCTATTTCTTCACTTACATGGATTTGTGTATCAAGGTAATTGCAAATGCTTATGGCCCACCTTTTGGCCACTAATCAAGTAGGAAGGATGGGTGAGGACAGGCCATGAGAACAAAGGAAATCTAAAATGTACGAAAGGGGCAGGACACCTCCACTTCCTCTGACACCCAGCTCTGTTGCCCCTTCTCTGTAGAAAAGTCTATCTCTGTTTTATCCTTTAAATAAAACTTGCTTTCTACACTTGCCTCAGCATTTCTTGAGGGTTCAGTCTTCAACATCTGGGCCTTGACCCGCCAGCTGGTGGATCTGGACCTCCAGCTGGTGAATAAAGATGGTTCCATCTCCTGCTTTAAGATCGACTTGGTGATTTATTGTAATCTTGCCATAACATCTTCAAATCCAGTAGTATAGCATTTTCTCTCTCTGACCTGATTCCCTTTTCTGTCAGATGGCCTTCTCCTTTGTCTGTAGTCAAATCTGCCTTTGTCTCCTTCTTAAAAAGGATCTTATAAGGACACTTGAGACTCTGTGTAGGGCCCACCTTAATAAGCCAGAATAATCTTTCCATCCTAGATGCTTGACTTAATCACATCTGCAGAGACCTTTTCCCCATATAAGGTAATATTCACGGTCTCCAAGGGTTAGGCCTGTAAATCTTTGAAAGTCACCAATCAGCCTACTATAGTAGTTTTATTTTATAGGTAAATCTCTTACACTGATCTGCAAAGCTCAAGAACATAAATTAAAAATCAAATCCCATTTCTTGTGGTCTCCAAGCTAATATGTAAGTGCTCCAGTGAGAAGAGATCTTATATTGGCCCCAGTTGGTCCTGCTCTTTGGACTCTCTCATTGTTGCCAGAAATAGACTGGTCAAGAAGCTGGGAGAGGAGGAGAACTCCAAACTTTACCTTGCTCTGGTGGGCCCAGAGGTAAACAAATCTCCAAATTCTGAGCCTTGATCCATAGTTTCTCACAACATTTATGGGTTATTTGGCATCATCTTAGACCCATCTTATCATTGGGGCTTTAGGAAAAAATTCCTAATCTACACAGCTGAAAGCCTTGTGCAGGATCTCTAACATAAAGCATGCTTACAGAAACAGATAAAGAATGGCTCTTTTCACAAGCATCTGTTACATTTCAAGAGGGATTAGTCAGAATTCTATGGCAAGTTATTTACAATCCAGAAGGTAGGGACCCATGGTTAATTAGGCTTCCCTGGGGAAAAGATGCGAGAGGGGAGGGAAACCGATCCCTTCCCCAGGCATTGGTTTCTTATCAAAACATTTTTACAATTTCATTTCACAATCAGGTCTGGTTTTGCCATCATACCATGACTGCTCAGGAAATGGGATATGAATTAATCAGAACTTTTTGGGCTGCCAATGGCAGAAATGCAACCTGAACTAGCTAAGAAGAAATGAGGAATTTATGCCAGTTGTGATGATGCATGCCTATAATCCCAGTGGCTCCGGAGGCTAAGGCAGGAGGATCACAAGTTCAAGGTCAACCTCAGTAATTTAGCAAGGCTCTAAGCAACTTAGCAAGACCAAAAAAGAAAAAAATAAATAAAAGGAAAGAAAGAAAAGAGGAATTTATTAGGTCTCTTAATCAAGACACAAGTAGTGCAGGGGTTCTGTGTATTGCACATTACTAAAAGACAACAGCCACTGGAGGTACACACAGGAGAAAGGAAGAGAGCTAGATGGACAAAGCCATAGAAGTTCATTTTAGTTTTGCCCCTTAGCTACTAAGTGTGCACATGTGTATGTACTCATCCTTCTTAAGATATACATGATTTTTAAAATGCCTTAAGTATGACACAACTATCTCCCAATAAACCACAATTATATGCCTGTTCTCTTGGGGGATGGGGGGCAAAACTTTCAACGTAGTAAAGTCTCTGTATTAGTTTTGTGTTGCTGCTCTAACACACTACCACAGTTCAGTGCCTTTAAACAGCACAAATTTGTCTTACCATTCTCGAGGTCAGAAATCTGCAGGTAGTTTCAGGGGCTAGAATCCGATGCCGGCAGAGCTGTGGTCCTTCTGGGGGCTCTAGGGAAGAAGCATTCCTCACCTTTTCTGGAGCACTCTGGTTCAGCGCGTCTTCACCTTCCGCTTGTGTCATTGGATCTTCTCTCTCTGCTTCTGTCATCACACTCGCTTGGATCCTCCCGCCTCTCTCTGGGAAAGACTTTGTGATTACATTGGACTCCCTTAAATATTCCGAATAATCTCCCCATCTCAAGATGCTTAGTTTAATCAGATCGCACGTGCTCTTTATGGTGGAAGGTAACAGATTCACAGGTTTAGGCCATTAGAATGTGAATGCATCAGGGGTCACTACTCAGACTACTACAGGCTTCTCGTAATTTATACAATGGGTAGTTTTTATAATATGCCTAGAGGAGAATTGTGTAACAAATAATCCCGTGGAATCAGTCTTCGCCGATAGACCACATATACTACCACAGTGATCAACACAGTGATACAACTTGGAGAGCAAACTCCCTCTTCTGCTCCAATCATCTCAATAATCAGGGTTGTGTTAGCCTTGCTACAGCTTTTTTGTTTGTTTATTTGTGTCCTTTTGGGTACTGGGGATTGAATTTAGGGGCATTCAACCACTGAGCAACATCTCCAGCTCTATTTTGTATTTTATTTAGAGACAAGGGCCCACTGAGTTTTTAGTGCCTCGCCATTGTTGAGACTAGCTTTGAACTCACGATCCTCCTGCCTCAGCTTCCCCAGCTGCTGGGATTACAGGTGCACGCCACCATGCCCAGCTTGTTACAACTTTTTTAAAAGACAGGGTCTTGCTATGTTGTGCAGGCTGGTCTTGACTTCTGGGCTCAAGCAATCCTCCTGCCTTAGCTTCCTGAGTAACTGGGACTATAGGCATGCACCACTGTGCCTGACTTTGGCCTGGTTTTTTGTTGCCATTTAATACTTTGTTTTGTAATTTGCTTCAGAGCTGGAAATGCCAAAACAAGCTTTATATCAAGTGCTGTGTAGAACCATATATGATCAGACTATGTGTGGATTAATCATAGCAAGAACACAGATAAGGAAAGATGGAGAGAAGAAGAATAGAAGAAAGGAAATGAGGAAACTACTTTAAGGGACAGGAATGTGCAGAAATATAAAACTTCCCTCTGAGACAGAGCTCTTTTTTAAAAAAAAATTATTTGGTACATTATAATTATGCATACTAATGGGATTCATTGTGACATATTTGCATGTGCATATAACATAATTTGGTCAGTTTCATTCCCCTGTACCTCCCCTTTCCCTTTTCCCTTTTCTCCCTCTGGTCCCTTCTATTTTCATGAGAACCCCCTGCCTCTTTCTCTCTAGCATCCACATATGAGAGAAAATATATGATCCTTGACTTTCCAAGTCTAGCTTATTTCACTTAACATAGTGTTCTCCAGTTCCATCCATCTTCCTGCAAATGACAACTGCATTCTTCATTACTACTGCATAAAACATTGTATATATATACCACATTTTCTTTATCTATTCATCTGTTTATGGAGTCCTAGGCTGGTTCCATGATGTGGCTATTGGTATTGTGAATTGCAGTGCTACAGACATATAAATATATAAATAGCATATACATGTATTGCTATGGTATGCTGACTTTTATTCCTTTGGATAAATACCAAGAAGTGGTATAGCTGGGTTGTATGGTGGTTCCATGCCTTGTCTTTTGAGGAACCTCCATACAGATTTCCATAGGTGGTGTACTAATTTACAATCCCACCAACAGTGTATAAGTATTCCTTTTTCCCCACACCTCACCAGCATGTATTATTATTTGTATTCTTAATGATGTCTTGTATTATTTGTATTCTTAATGATGTATTATTATTTGTATTCTTAATGATTCCAGTTGTATTCTAACTGGAATGCGATGAAATCTGTGTAGTTTTGATTTGCACTTTTCTGATTGCTAAAGATATTGAACATTTTTTCATATATTTGTTGGCCAGAAACAGGGGCTTTGTAATCTTTGCCAACTCAGCTAGGTAGCTGGAAGAAACTATCTATGGCTCCTACTTCCTACCTTTCTCTACTCCTTCACTCCCTGATAAGGTTAAGTATTGCCAACTCCTTCTTACATATGGATAAACTGAGACATGGGGAGGATCAATAATTGTCCTTAGGGTTACACAGCTGGTGCAAGTCATGGCAGAAGAACTAAGTGGGATCCTTCTTATATTCTCTCTCTTTTTTTTTTTCCTTTAGTACCGGGGGTTAAACTCAGAGGTACTCGACCACTGAGCCATATCCCCAGCCCTGTTTTGTGTTTTATGTAGAGACAGGGTCTCACTGAGTTGCTTAGCGCCTCGCCATTGCTGAGGCTGGCTTTGAACTCGCAGTTCTCCTGTCTTATCCTCCCAAAGTGCTGGGATTACAGGCGTGAACCACCGCGCCCGGCTCCTCCTTATATTCTTTAAACAAGGTACTACACAGCAGAAACTGTACATGTGCATTCTTTAAGGCCAGCCCTTGATGTAGTTGAGGCAGTGGGAGTGCCGTGGCACTCTCTGGTCATTGTTCAAAGTATCTGTTCACAGTGTAAAGTGGTGAGGTTACTAGGGTGCATGTACACATGATTGGAAAAGTCTCCCATGGTGCCCTCAAAAAGCCTGTTTCTCACAGCTCCAATCCTGGAGCATGTGCAGATCTGTAGTCTCTGTAGGGTGGACATTAAGGCCAGTGGAGATTGTTGACAACCTTATTCTTGTATCCTTCTGTATATTTAAGCCCCAAACTTGGATAATAGGTGCGATTTGGATGTCTTTGAGGCCGTCCCAGAACATTTATACAATAGTTAAGTTTATCTCAGATGTCTGTTACTTTTCTTATGAAAGAAGTCCAAAGCCCTTCTCTTATATTTTTGCAAGTTTCTAGTGAGGCTTCTATCTCACGAGCTGATCTGCTTTTTGCATGTTGACCCATTCCTGAAACGCAACTTCTTTTCCAACTCTGTCTCTTCTGTTTTCACCCCGCTCCCTGCCCTTCACCACACATACCCCAACTCAGGAAAAGCCTTTAGGAGTAGACTTAGAAGTTTAAGAGTAAATGAAGTTTTATGTGACAAGTAAAGCTGTTATTTTACCCAGGTTACATCAATTTTCTTTTAAATATCATTGACTGTATCCTTATCAATTTGCTGGTCCTTTATCCTGTATAGATCTCAATCTTACACCTTCTTGCTGATGTATGTACATCAGAACTGCAAACTTTCTTCCTCTGAATTGTCCCTTCCCCTCCAGAGAAAAACAAATTCCTTGATTCCTGAAGTTTCAAGTCATGTATTTGTTACTCAGCCTCCTGTGACATGTATAGTCTTAAGATCTTATCTGCTGTGTGAGCAGCTTATGATTTTGTTTTCCCAAAAGAATTACTTTCCTTTCTAAGACAATCAATTCTCAATTATCAGGATAGTAATATTCATATCTTATTATACAGGTTTCTACAAACCTGAGAGAAATAGGAAGAAAATAAATGAAATCAAGGGGAGAGAAGTGTATGGAGACATAGTGAAGGCCAGAGGGGTGATGACTGATACTAGGCTGAGACGAAGAAGCAATAATTAGTATGTAAGGAAAAAAATACCAAAAGAGAAAGGGGAACATGCAAGTATGGTCAATTTCTCAGTTATTATTTCTCAAATGCTTCTAAACTTTGGTATTAAGGATTATGAAGTGATTATATAGTGCTGGATTCTATGCTTTATATCTTAGATTATGGATCAAAAAGACTGTACTATAGAATTAGGCATATATTTTTAGCTCTATTTCTGACATTTTTGTGTAATCTTTAGCAAGTTACTTAATGCTTCTGATAGCAGTTTCCTCAGTGGTGAGATGGGAGTAATAATGCCTTTTTTTTTTTTTTTACTGAGTGATACAATAAATGAAAATTATCTTTTTTTAGTGTGTTCTGTTATAACAAAATACCTTAGATTGGTTAATTTATAAACACCATCAATTCATTACTCACAGTTTTGAAGGCAGAAAAGTCCAATCCAGCAGATTTGGTGTCTGGTGAGGGCTGCTCTCTGCGTCAAAGATGGTGCCTTCTAGCTATGTCCTTATATGGTGGAAGCAGGAAATCTGCTTAACAGGGTACTAATTCATTCAAGACAGTGAAGCCTTCTAAGAGCACCACCTCTTAATACTATCACATTGAGTACCAGGTTCCAATATATGAACTTTGGACTATAGCACAAGATTCAGACTATAGCACTACCCAACAATAACTCTAAAGTGCTTGATAGATGATAATTATTATAATGACATTCTCTGACTTATTCTTAGCACTAAGGTTTTTGAATCCTTGATGAGGAAAAGATAGAAAATTAAAAGAAGTAGAAAGTATAGTGAATGACTTCTCAATTTTTATTTTCTGCTTATTAATCTAAGCCAATCATGGAAATGTTTCATCATCTTCAATAAATGATTCAGGCATAGGAATGGCTAAGCAAATCTGGGGTGAAGAGATATAGAAGCTTGAAAAGAGTTTTTGGAAAAAAAAGTCCCTCATTCCTAAGAAAGGGCTGTAAAAAGCCCATTTCTATCTAACTAGATATAAATAAGGATTCATGTTATGCTGTTCCAGCTGGCAGTTATTTTATTTCTGTGAGGGAAATTATCTATATTAGTTTCCTCATGGATAGATTTCTGAGAATTTTCTATATAAATGATCATACTGTCTATAGAATTATTCTTTTTAAAACTTTTTGTCTTTAAAGTAATGCCAGATTGCAGCACCTAGGTCTACAGTACAATGTGGAATACAAGTGGTAAGAGTGGGCATCTTTACCTTAATCTCAATATTAGGGAAGCATTCATTGTAGATATTTTTGTAGATGCCCCTTATCAGATTGAGAAACTACTCTTGTATTTCTAGTTTTATAGTTATTTATAGGATAAATGAATGTTAATTTTGACAATTTTTTCTGTATCCTTTCAGATGGTTTTTCAATTTTATTTTGAGTGTCTATATTTTTTTTAAAAACCCAAATAAATAATCTAACATTAAATCTCAAGGCTCTAGAGTAGTAAGAACAAACTAATTCTAAAGCCAGTATGAGACAGGAAATGATTTAAGATCACAGCCAAAGTAATGAAATTGAGGATAAAAAAGCAATAAAAAGGATCAGTATAACAAAGAGTTGGTTCTTTGAAAAAACAAACAAGACTGATAAACACTTAGACAAACTAACCAAAATAAAAAGAGAAAAGACCCAAATCAATAAAATTAGAGATGAAAAAGGAGATATCAACACAGACACTGCTGAAACCCAGAGGATCATTAGGAACTATTTTGAAAACTTACATTCAAATAAATTAGAAAATCTAGAGGATATTAAGAAATTTCTAGGCACATATGACTTATTTAAATTGAACCAAGAGATATAGAAAATCTAAACAGACTGATATCAAGCAACAGGATTGTAGCAGTAATTTTAAAGTCTCTCAAAACAAATAAACAAAATAAAACAAAACATAAAAGCTCAGGACTAGATGGATTCTCAGCTGAATTCTACCAGTCCTGAAAAGAATAAGTAATGCCAATGCTCCTCAAATTATTCCATAAAGTATAAATGGAAGAAATGCTCCTAAGTTCATTCTATTAAGCCAGTATAACCCTGATGCCAAAACCGGGTAAAGACATATAAAAGAAAGAAAACTACAGACCAATATCCCCGAGGAACATAGACACAAAGACTCTTTTTTTTTTTTTTTAATTTTTTTTTAGTTGTAGGTAGACACAATATCTTTATTGATTTATTTTTATGTCATGCTGAGGATCGAACCCAGGGCTTCACGCATGCAAAGCAAGCGCTCTACCACTGAGCCACAATCCCAGCCCCGACACAAAGACTCTTAATAAAATACTAGCAATTCACATCTAAAAACATTAAGAAGATTGTACAACACAATAAACTTGGTTTCATTCAAGAAATGCAAGGTTAGTTCAACATATGTAAATCAATAAGTGTAATTCTTCACAAAAATAGAATTAAGGTAAAAATTTACATGCTCTTCTTAATAGATTCAAAAATAGTCTTCAAAAAAAAAATCCAGAAAATATCATACTGAATGGAGGAAAACTGAAAACATTTCCTCTAAAATCAGGAATAAGACAAGGATGTACACTCTCACTACTCCTATTCCATATAGTTCTTTTTTTGTGTGGTGAGAGAGGTGTGTTAAAGTCATCCAGTACTATTGTGTTATGGTCTATTTGATTCTTGAAGTTGAGAAGGGTTTGTTTGATGAAAACAAACATGAATGATCCATTGTTCAGGGCATAGACATTTATGATTTCTATGTCTTCTTGATGTATGATTCCCTTAAGCAGTATGAAATGACCTTCTTTATCCCTTATGACTAACTTTGGTTTGAAGTCCACTTTATCTGATATGAGGAGGGAAACCCCTGCTTGTTTATGTGGTCCATGTGAGTGATATGTTTTTTCCCATCCTTTTTCCTTCAGTCTATGGATGTCTTTTTTCTATGAGATGAGTCTCTTGAAGGCAGCATATTGTTGGGTCTTTTTAAAAAATCCAATCTGCCAGTCTATGTCTTTTAATTGATGAGTTTAGGCCATTAACATTCAAAGTTATTATTGAAATGTGGTTTGTATTCCTAGTCATTTTGGGTTATTTTGGGGTCTTAACTTGACTTGGTTTCTCCTTTAATTGGCTTTTCCTTTAGTGTAGTTCCTCCCTTTGCTGATTTTCATTGTTTTTTATTCCTCCTCATGGAATATTTTGCAGAGAATATTCTGTAGTTGCAGTTTTTCTTGTTGTAAATTTTTTTAACTTTTGTTTATCATGGAAGGTTTTTTATTTCATCATCAAATCTGAAGCTTAATTTTGCTGGATATAAGATTCTTGGTTGGCATCTATTTTTTTCAGAGCTTGGTATATGTTGTTCCAGGATCTCCTGGTTTTAAGAGTCTGTGCTGAGAAATCTGCTGAAATCCAAATTGGTTTCCCCCTGTATATAATCTGAAACTTTTCTCTTGCAGTTTTAAAAAAGAAATTGTAGAAGAGCTCAGAAGATGCAAAGACCTACCATGCTCTTGGATTGGCAGAATTAATATTGTCAAAATGGCCATACTATCAAAAGCAATATACAGATTCAATGTGATCTTCAATAACTCTTCTAGAACTAGAAAAAATAGTCCTTAAATTCATATGAAAGAATTAAAGAACTGCAATAGCCAAAGTAATCCTGAGCAATTAGAGTGATGCTGGAGGCATCACAATAACTGATTTCAAATTATACTAAAGTTCTATAATAACAAAAACAGCATGGTCCTGGCATAAAAACATACATGAAGACCAGTGGACTAGAACAGATGACATGGAGGCAAATGCCCATAGATACAGTCATCTGATCTTGACAAAGGTGTCAAAAGCATACAAATGGAGAAAAATAGCATCTTAAACAAATAGGGCTAGGAAAACTGGATATCTACATGTAGACAAATGAAACTAGATCTCTGTATCTCACACTGCACAAAAATCAACTTAAGGGCTGAGGATATAGCTCAGTTGGTAGAGTGCTTGCCTCACATGCACAAGGCCCTGGGTTTAATCCTCAGTATACTCTAATGATACATGCATACCAATGTTTATAGCAGTGCAATTCACAATAGCCAAGTTATGGAACCAGTCTAGGTGCTCCTCAACAGACAACTGATAATGAAGTTTTAGTCATAAAGAAGAATAAAATTGTTATTTGCTGGTAAGTGGGTGGAACTGGAGAACATCATGCTGAGTGAAATAAGACAGACTCAGAAAGTAAAATGTTAAATGTTCTTTCTCATATGCAGAAGCTAAAGAGGAATGGAGAATTTTTAAAAAGGGGCAGGGTCTCATGAAAATAGGAAAACAATGGACTAGAGGAAAGGATTGAGAGAGAGGGAGGAGCAATGGGAAAGGGGAGGAACAGTGGAATGAAGTTGACCAAATTATGTCAATGTGTGGGTTCTTTCCCCTGCATTTTTCATCCTTTTGTATTTCTGTACTTTGGCCTGGATATTGTAGTCTCATGAGTTTCTCGACTTAATTTTTTTCTAAGTTGCATCTGTTTTAAAATCTACACATTGAGTTTTTTATTTCGGTTGTAGTTTTTAGTTTTGATATACCATCTGTTTCTTTGGCATGGCTTCATGTTGCCTGCCAAAATCTATATAGTAGTGTAATTAGTTACCACAAACTCAGTGGCTTAAAACAGCACATATTTATTACCTCAAGGTTCCGTGAATCTGAATTTTGGGTGCAGTTCAACTGGGTTTTCTGCCGATCAACTTCACCCCCCAGGTGTCAGCTGTGCTTCATTCTTATCTGGAGGCTTTGAGGAAGAATTCACTTCAAATATCACCCAGGTTGTTGGGAGAAACAAGTTTCTCTTGGCTTGTAGGGCTGAGTTCCTTGTTTTTATTTGACTGTTGGCCAGGGGTCACTCAGCAACCTGCCATGTTGCCCCTCTATCATTTTTTTGTTTTGTTTTTGTTGTTTTGTTTTTGTTTTTTTAGTTGTTGATGGACCTTTATTTTATTCATTTATTTATATGCCATGCTGAGAATCAAACCCAGTGCCTCACACATGTGAGGCAAGCATTCTACCACTGAGCCACAACCCCAGCCTGCCCCTCCATCTTTAAAGCCACCAATGGAGAACCTGTTCACATCAATTCCCTCCCTCACTTCAAGTTCTTTTTTCAGCAGAGCCCAGCCTTCTTCATTTCATTAGGCCCACCAAGGAGAATCCCCTTTTCTTAACATTGACTGTTTCATAGAGTGTAACATGACCTTGAAGTGACCATCACTTATTCACAAACTTTCCTGTGCTAAAGGGGAGGATATGATGCTGGGTATGTACAACAGTGGGCATCTCAGAGGTCATCTTGTAGTGTCAGAACTAGACTGTGACACTAGCGTTTCATGTATTTGATTATATTAGTCATTTTAAAATTCTTGTCTAATAACTTTGTTTCCTGAATTAAATGGACATCACCTTCTTTACACTGTTCTGTTCTTGGTTTTCCTTCATGACTTTTCTTCTTGTATCCTTGATGGTTTTAAAGTATAGTTGAATATGATAAGTGACAAATTATAAAGATACTTTGAGTCTCTAAAAGATGTTATTTTCCTCTATGAGGTTTTCCTTTTGCTTCTTGCGGGAAGAGGTACTTAGACCATAATTAAACTTATTCATCAGAATTTTAAATGTTTCAAAGTTGCATTGGTCTCTGTGAAGGTAGGTGCATTTCTGGTTCATTTTTACTCCTCAGGTTAATCAAGAGCTGAGATGTTATCAACTGATAACCACATATTATCAGATGTCTTCTCATTCTTAGATTTTTATTTTTTTAGTTGTCAACAGACCTTTGTTTTTTATTTATTTATATGTGGTGCTGAGAATCAAACCCAGTGACTCCCACATGCTAGGCAAGCACTCTACCACTGAGCCACAACCCCAGCCCTCATTCTTAGATTTTTTTTTTTTTTTTTTTGGTACTGGGGATTGAACTCAGGGGTACTCAACCACTGAGCCACATCCCCAGCCCTATTTTGTGTTTTATGTAGAGACAGGGTCTCACTGAGCTGCTTAGCACCTCGCCATTGCTGAGGCTGGCTTTGAACTCGCAATTCTCCTGTCTCAGCCTCCCTAAGTGCTGAGATTACAGGCTTGAGGCACCGCGTTTTAACATTTTTGTTTCCTTAGCCCTTTGATTCTGAGTAAAGCTCTTCTCAGTTTCTCATAATGCCACTTTTGAAATTGATGTTGTCTTGTTGTATGGCAGGAGTAGCCCCCAAAGCCTGGCTCTTCTTTCCTGAAGGTTGATCCCACAATTCATTATTACCATGGCACTCTCTGATACCTTAGCAATTCGAGCTATTTTAGCAAGGGCTTGGCATGACACAACCTATTCCACCAGAACAGAACCTGAAATAATAGAATGTCAAACAAGTGGAGCCATATTAGGTTCTATTTTGAAAGTTAGTTGAGTTGAATTTCTACTTCACATCAAAAGCTAAAAATGATTTCATATGAGTTAAATATTTAAATATAAGAAATTTAAATATATTATAAAAGCACAAGCAGAAAGTTAGGAAAATATTTATAATGCTAAAAGATAGGCAGACCACTGGTTGTAATTTGGCATATAAATTTTAAGACCTCTGGATGAGAAAGTATATCAAAATCTTTCAAAATAAATATTCAAATCAGACAAATATCTGCAACATATACCAGAAGATTACTTTCCATTGTATGTAAAGTGCTCCAAAGTCAATAAATGCATAAAGATATGTAGAAGATATGAATGGGAAATTCACTAAAGAAAAGAATAAATTGCTAGCAAATATGTGAGATGTTTAACCTCATTAATAATCAGTTAATAATATTTTATCTACTTGAATGGAACTAGATATATTTGATGAAGATGTTTGAAGGATTTAGAGAAAATCTCTGTCAGAGTATGTATTAATACAAGTTTGGGGAAGACAATTTGTCCATATTCCTCAGGTTTTAAAATAGAAATTTTCTTTTATTCTAGAAAAAATTTAAAATATTAAAATTAAAGTATAATACAGTTATAGAAAAATGCACAAAAGATAATTTCGGGGATGGGGGCGGGCAGAGCTAGGGCTTCAACCCAGGGCCTTGCACATGCTGGGCAAGTGTGCTAACACTGAGCATCCCCAGCCATTTTTAATTTTATTTTGAGAAAAGATCTCACTAAGCTGTCTAGGCTGTCCTTGAATTTGCCATGCTCCTGCCTTAAGCTCCTGAGTAGCTGGGATTACAGGGGTATGCCACTGCATTGGGCTAAATATACATCTTGTGACTATCATAAATCAAATACTCATGTAACCTATGAGGTTTACTTCTAGGAATCTATCCTTCAGAAGTATTTCCCAAAACAAAGAGGTTTATACAAGGATGTCAGCTTAATCTTATTTTTGTGCCTTTTGAATTTTTTAATTTTTTTTTAAATTTTAAAATTAAATTTTGAACACATTTCAACCTGGTCACAGTTCTGCTCTGGGTAATCAAGGAATGAACACAGTATATTCTTGGGACTAACAGTACAAGGGATGCAGTAGTGCCATCTCCTCTGAAGCTGAGACAGTGTTGAAAGCAGCCTCCCCAGTATGGGGTAAGGCTTGTGACATCCTCTGACAGGACAGTCAGTGGACATGACTCCTAGACAGAAAGAGTTACAGGACAAACTGGAAGGATCTGTGAGAATGCATAAAGTCAGCACCCCTAAGAGATTCAGAAGTTACCCAAAGATCTGAAAGGGAGACTACATTCCAGTACATGCACATTTGAAGAATTTAACATTTATTTTTAATGGCAGTGTGGCTTTATTTTATATTTACAGGCATATATTTATTCATTTCTTTCTTTCTTTCTTTCTTTCTTTCTTTCTTTCTTTCTTTCTTTCTTTCTTTCTTTCTTTCTTTCTTTCTTTCTTTCTTTTTTCCCTCCTTCCTTCCTTCCTTTCCTTTCTTTCTTGCCATGACTGTTTGAAATAAGAAAGAAATCAGTAACTGCTCCCATTTAGATAATGAGGTGTAAGAGGTCAGTGTGTGAGTGAACAGTACATATCAGAATGTTCCAAATCTCCTATATCATTTTTTTAACCCCATCAACTCTCTTTTGATCATGCCCAAGCAGTGCCCCAGGGTTTCCCTGGGTTTACCAAGAAGGTACAGGACCATTAATCTAAGCCTCTTGGTCTTCAGCAAGAAGCAGAAAGGCCCAGGGCAGTCTCTGGGCTTAGTTAGTATTATCAAGATTTTTCTATACACAAGTGCTGAGCAAAAATTGAGGACATGCTATTGTTGTCAGGTTATTGAAGAATAGAGTGTGCAGAACAGAAGGGTTGATGGTTTTTAGTGCACTCAAAAGAGTTTTTCCAGAAAATCTATTCAGAAGTTTATTCTGGTTTTGAAGATGAGGATTAAAATTGGCTAAAATAAAAATTTAAAGCCCATTGGTCTTCCTTAAGCTTTTAAATTTGCAAATTTTATTTTTCAACTCACAGATTCAATAAATACCTGATTGCAATTCTGATATGTCACAAAGTTTTCTTGTGACCTGCAGCTAAATGATGAGATTGATATGGAGGACACAGAGCTCTAGGAATCTGTCTGGGTCTTAGCTTGGGGCTCAGGGAGGCAAAAGGATGATCAAAGAGCCTTGCTTCTGCTCCTAATGATCTCAGTACTAAGAAGAATCATGTGAGCCTAATGAAGCTCAAAAAAATTTCTGTGGTCCTCCAAGCTCATAAATGTCATATGTCACCCCAAACTAAGAGTTGTTTCTTCTAATACTTATATTGATTTTTTTTTTTTTTTTTTTTTTGTTCTCCTTGTAGGTCAGAGCATTTGAGTTAGTTAGGAGAAAAGTTCACATTTTCTCTAATGTAGCCTCAGTTGTGTGCTTCTGTTTTTATGATTACACCATCACACACAATACTAGAAATTCACTGAGTATACCTGGGTAACTTAATCTTCAGCAATCTGGGGTTACTGATGGGATCACTTTAATAGTAACCATCTACATCTCACATGATTTTGTTCCCGTCACCTTAATTCCTGTACATATTGGCAGTGATCAAAACTTACATAGCTGTAGTTTAAACAAGTTAGATGTTAATTTCTCTCTTACATTTCTTTTTCTAAAGTCCAGGGATGGTCAGTTCAGATCTGGTGTGGTGCTCTTTCTAGTTGATATCTAGGCCCTTTCTAGTTGCCTGCCAAACCTACCATATGGCCTCCAGGTGAGCATCAGAGATGGCTACCCTAGCTTTGGCCATCAAGTTCACTATAAGGAAAAGTGTGGGCATTTTCCTTCCCTTCAAGGATACTTTCCAGAAGTTTTATTCATCTTATTTTCAGTATACATACTAGTGCCTAGAATTTAGTCACCAGAACAATTTTACTTGAAAAGAAAACTGGGAAATATTTCCTCATGTGCTGAGGAAAAACTGAAGAATCCTATTACAACCCACAGAGAGAAAGGGATTATAGATATGGAGGGAAATGGATAATGTAGAGCAGTCTACCCTATGCCCTCCAAATTTCTTTTAAAATCTCATCTACCTTGGCCTAAGGATATAGCTCAGTTGGTGGAGTGGTTACCTTTCAGGCACAAGGCCCTGGGTTCAATCCCTAGCACCACAAAAAATAAAAGAAGAAGGAGAAAAAATCTCATCCCTTTCATATCTGTCGTGTAGAATTTTTCAGAGGAATTCTCAAAATGCTCCCAGATAAGATAAGTCGGTCAGGTATAATAGATGGTGTCTTTGATACTCCTTCTCCAGCCCTTTTTGATGACATTTTTTACCCGTGAAGACATTTGTGGGAGCCTGATCAATATCATGGCTGCCAGTGCCTCCATGAAAATGGTGGCATTTATACCAAAATATATTTTCTATCAACAGTGCCAAAACTGATTAGGTGGAATCCTTTGAGGTATGTGATTTTTTTTTGGAAAGGGGAGAGATTATACCTTGATTGCTCAGTGTTACTCCTTATCCCTTAAGAACCAAAACAGTATTGCTTATTTTTCTGCCTTTCAACATCTCTCATAAAATATCTTCCTCATATTCTATTTAAAACTCTTCTTGGGCTGGGGTTGTGGCTCAGTGGCAGAGCGCTTGAGTGTGAGGCACTGAGTTCGATTCTCAGCACCACATATAAATAAATAAAATAAAGGTCCACTGACAACTAAAAAATAAATAAAATTTAAAAAACTCTTCTCCCCATAAAATTCAAACTCTTTTCAAACAGGCTAGGAATGTGTTATTGGTGAATATATAGAGTGTGGGGTGGGGAGATGGATGGTAGTGAAATTTCATCCTTGTTTTCCCGCTCCACTTTTCATTTTTCTTCTAGCATTCAGAATGTTTCCTCTTCAGCAATTATTCTCATGTAACTGGTACCCTTCCAAACACTGCCACACCAGTAAACTGTGTATGCCTGAATCTGAACTATAATTTTAGGATTTAGTTATAAGCCAAGGACCCATATTTCACTTTGTGAGCCCAATGGCTGGCGAAGTGACTGACATGTATAAACACTAAATCAATGCATGTTGAATAAATGGATGAACATGTGTTCAAGTAGGGTCACAATGGATGCTTATGATGCCTTGGAATGGTTAGCCATCCCTCATAATCTCAGTCAGCATATCACTGCCAATCTCAAGATTCTAAGTTAAAGTAAAACACAGAGCACTGCACAACGTATTGAAGGAGATGAAAATATCTCCTATTTGAGAAGAAAAAAATCACAATTCATTAATTTAAAATTATCATTCTAGTGTATTTTCTAATAATGCTGGTAAAATAAAAATTAAGATCTACCTTTCAATAATTAAGTGACCCTCATTTGTCACTCTGGATCCTCATCTAGCACTGTATACTTGACTGATAATCACAATGGATGGAGGTATGGATGGATTACAACCTTCTAAGGTTAGCTATTAATTGCAGAATCAAATAAGGCCTTGTGATTTTATATCCTCATTGAGAGGTTATCGCCGAGAGTATATTCTTAGGGATGTTCAACCACTGAACCACATCCCCAGCCCTATTTTGTGCTTTATTTAGACAGGGTCTCACTGAGTTGCTTAGCATCTCGCCTTTGCTAAGGCTGGCTTTGAACTTCCGATCCTCCTGTCAGCCTCCTGAGCCGCTGGGATTACAGGCATGTGCCACTGCTCCCCAAGAGTATATTCTTTTAACATTCTTTACAGAGTCAATCATATTGTATTTAACTTAGCTGTTTTTAAAGATATCCCTTTTATGAACTGTATTTATCTCTCCTCTCCTCAAGAGCAGGGGACACTAACCCTTTTATCTTCTCTGCTAGTTCTCAGATTAACAAAGCAAAATGAGCCAGCTGCAGTGGTACATGCCTATAATTCCAGTTACCTTGGAGGCTGAGGAAGGGAGGGCCTTTGCTTCCCTATATAAACTTTAGAATCAGTTTTTCTTTTTTTTTTTTAAATATCTTTATTTAATTTATTTATTTTTATGTGGTGCTGAGGATCGAACCCAGTGCCTCACTCATGCGAGGCAAGCGCTCTGCCACTGAGCCACAACCCCAGCCCATAGAATCAGTTTTTCAATATCTGCAAAGTAATTTTCTAGAATTTTGATTGTGATAGCATTGAATCAGTAGATTAAGTTGGGAAAAATAGGCATCTTCACACTATTGCATTTCCCTATGAATGACCATGGAACATCTAACCATTCAACAAACTCCTTCATATACAAGTACATTAATTGGTACATCTAGACTTTTGACATTCAAAAATGATTATTGATATAGTTCAATTAATATTTTCCATATTTGTTACTTTTTTCCCTCTGTTTGCCCTTGTTCTTACTTTCCTATACTTGACTTTCATTCATTCTTTTTTTCTTTATTTTTTTTTACAGGCTGGGGATTGAACCCAGGGTCTTGTGCATGCAAGGCAAGCACTCTACCAACTGAGCTATATCCCCAGCCCTCATTCTTTTGTAATTGAGCATTTTCTTATGATTCTGTTTTCCTTTCCTTCTTAGCATATCAATTATTCTTATTTTTATGGTGGTTGTCAGAGTTTGAAATATAACTTTATAACTAATCCAGACACTTTCAACTAAGACTATTCTGCCTCACAGATGCAAAAGAATGAAATAGAGTCCTTAACTCACACTTGATAAAAAAGCAACTCAAATGGATTTAAGGCTCAACTGTCAGACCTGAAACTGTAAAGTTACTTGAAGAAAACATAGAGGAAGATCTTTTCTTTAAAAATTTTCTATATTTTCTATTGGCACATTATAGTAATATATAATGATGGGATTTGTTGTTACATATTTATACAGTCACATGCACACAATATAATATGATTTGGCCAATATTATTGTCCAGCATTGTCCTTTCCCCATACTCCCTCTCCCTGATCACTTTCCTCTACTCTACTATCTCCCTTTGATTTTCATGAGATTCCCCCACATCTCTCTCTTCCTTTTTCCTCTCTAGCTTTCACATATGAGAGAAAACATGACTTGACTTTCTGAATTTGACTTATTTTGCTTAACAATAGAATGTTCTCAAGTTCCATCTATTTTCCTGTAAATGACATAATTTCATTCTTCTTTTTGGCTGAATAAAACTCCACTGTGTATGTTTACCACATTTTACTTATTTATTCATCCATTGATGGGTACCTAGGCTGGTTTCATAGTTCAGCTATTGTGGGGAAAAATTTTTTTTTTTTTTGGTACTAGGCATTGAACTCAGGGGTACTCAACCACTGAGCCACATCCCAAGCCCTATTTTGTATTTTATTTAGAGACAGGTGCTGTTGCTGAGGTTGGCTCTGAACTCGAGATTCTCCTGTCTCAGCCTCCCAAGGTGCTGGGATTACAGGCGTGCGCCACTGCACCTGGCTAATTTGCATTTCTTTGATGATTCGAGATGTAAGCATTTTTTCATATACCTGTTGATTATTTGTTTCTTCTTTCAAAAAATGTCTATTCAAGTCCCCTGCCTAATTTATGATAAGATTATTTTTTGTTTGTTTGTCCATTTTGTTTTGTTATTGAGTATTTTGAGTTCCTTGGGTATTAGTTCCTTATAACATATATGATTTGCAAATATTTTCTCTCAAATCATAACTTATCTCTTCACTATATTGTTTCCTTTACTATGAAGAAGTTTTTTAGTTTGATACAATCTCATTTGTTTATTTTTGCTTTTGTTGCTTGTGCTTTTGAGGTAATGTTCAAGAAATCTTTGCCCAGACAAATGCTATAGAAATTTACCCCAAGTTTTCTTTCAGTAGCTTTATGGTTTCTGGTCTTATTTAAGGATTTAATCTATTTTGAGTTGATTCAAGTATAAGAGATGAGATAAGGGTCTATTTTCATTCTTTTGGATGTATATATCCAATTTTCTCAGTACCAGTTCCCTAATGAGAGTTCTTGACAACTTTGTCTAAAATCAATTTGCCATAGATTTGTAGGTTTATTTCTGAGCTTTCTATACTATTCTATTGACTGATAGTTGTATTTATATGCAAGTATCATACTGTTTTGATTATTATAGCATATATTTTGAACTCTGGTAGTGTGATACCTCCAGTTTTGTCCTTCTTGGTTAATGTCATTTTGGCTATTTGAGGTATTTTGTGTTTCTGTATACATTTTAGGATTTTCTTCCCACTTCTGTGAAGAATACTATTGGAATTTTGATAAGGATTGCATTGAATCTGTATATCGTTTTGGGTAGTATTGTTTCTATACACTAACAATGAACTGTCTAGAAAAACAAATTCAGTAAACAATCCCATGTATAATAGTATCAAAATCAAAATAAAAGTAAATTTAAAGAAGGGAGTTAAAGATATGTGTAGTAAAAGCTATAAAACATTGATGAAAGAAATAAAAGATGATACAAATAAATGGAAAGATACATTGTGTTCATGGATTGGAAGAATTAATCAATATTGTTAAAATGTCTGTATTGCCCAAAGATGGATCTTAAATGTTCTTACTGCACACAAAAAATGAGAACTATGTGAGGTGATAGGTTAATTGTCTTGACAGTAGTAGTTGTTTCACAATGTGTGTATATACATATATATCAAAACATCACATTGTGCACTGTAAATATATATAATTTTATTTTTCAATTTTGCCTTTAAAAAGTTGCACAAAAAAGAAAAGAACTCATGCACGTGTGTTAAAACACCATATAGACAATGTAACAATGTAGACTTAGGAGGGCAAACCAAATGTCCATGCTTCCAGGAGTGATGATATAGTCTACAACATGAGTCAATGATTACGTGCTCAACTTATATCCCTTCTAATTATGAAAAGAGAAGCAAAAATTTTAACATGATAGCCCAAAGAAGTGTATGGAGCCCATTGGCCAGTGCTGTACACATTATTATAGCACTTAAATCAGGTAAAAGTTGTTGAAGATTTAAGGAGTTAATTCACGAATGTCACTCAGAAAGTAGTAGTCATATAGCTTTATAACCTATCCAATTAATATGGAGATTATTATTAATGTTAATTATCACTTTCCAGAATGTCATTTTCTATGTAAACCTTGTTTCATAACACAGCTATGCTATTAAGTATTCAAAGCAGACACTTCCTAAAAGCTTTAACTTAAACCTAAAAAGAGCATTTGTTGTTTTTGAGCTTTTGGGCACTTTTCCTCTTCTGAACTACACTCAATTTCCTTTTGGGGAATTGACATGTACCTTTGTGTTATGAGGTGCTGGTGGCATTTGTTTCAGGAATCCTTAGGAACAGATTCTTAATTTCCAAGCTCTGGCCTGAGAGACAAAGTTCCTATCTGTGATTAGAAAATGACACTGGTCACTCTCAAGTAAATGAGCCAAGGCTTGAAGGAACTGTTAGAGGAAGTCACTCATAACAAAGGCAGCGTCAATGACAATAGCAGTAATACCAGGCTGACAAAAGTTATATTCCTTGTTCTTACTTTTTATTCTGTTCCTTTTATAAGCCTTGCCCTCTTCCTTCTTTGCTGCTGTGAATCTGTTGCTATCTTTCCAATAAATTTCCTTTCAGTTCATAGGCCCAGTATCAGATTCTGTTGCTTGAGACCACCTGTCTGCTCCAACACACAGCCTCCTCTTTTGGCCCTGCCGGTTATACTTAGTGAGGATGGAAATTAATTGGGCTAGATTTGGCATCATCAGTTTTTTTTCACCAAAGAGCACAACAGGTATAGTTATAAATTTTAGCCTTTACATCATTGTAGGATTTTTGGCTACAGATAAAGAAAGGAGCAACTATGCTCTCTGCTTGTTGGGCTAAATTCTCTTACATTTTACCTATTCAATAATACCACATACATCAGGAATTTCCAAGAGAAAATGGTGAATGGGTTTCAGTTTCCTAGGACACAAAACAATCTGTTTTTTCCCTCTTTTCTGCTTCCTGCAGGATTTAAAATTAATGTTTCATTATCTCAAGGAATGCTTTCATAAAGAAAGAATTGTGATATAAGATTATAGACAATATTCATCTTCATAATGAAATCCAGTATTATTTAGGAGGGAATGCTAATGGAAATTGACCACTACGTTTATGAAATCCTATTCCTTAAAGCTGAAAATTACACTTCTTATATAATTAGCCTACTACAAAAAATGTTAGATGGTTTATAAAAAACAGAACTTTATTTCTAACAGTCCTATACGCTGGAAGTCCAAGACAAGTCCCCAGAATCTGGGAGGGGACTTCTTTCAGTATCTGCAGGTGGTGGAGGAAAAGAATGATAAGCTAGCTGAAAGCTGGGTGAAGTCTCTTTTATAAAAGCCTTTATCCCATTCGCAAGAGAAGTCTCATTACGTAATCACCTCTTAAAGCCCTTATGTGATATTACCACATGGGCAACATGGGAATTTGGAAGGGACTTGTTCTGACCAAACCAGGAACTCTCCTAGAAAATATGGTTGGTAGAGGTCAATATCTGAAATTTTTATGCATACTAAATAACAGGAGAAATATATGTAAATGATTCTTGTTTTATTTCTATGATTCTATTTTCCAAAGGTATTTGGATAAGATTACCTATTCTGAAGAGAGGGAGATACATTACAACTGTCTTTATGTCTCAGTTGTTGTACTACACTTTACTCTTACAAATAAATATATTTGTGTTTTGTATAACCCAAAGATCAATAATGTTAACATGGCCTGGCCATTCATAGCACATACCAGGTTAGCCCACATGTCAAATTTCTTCATTTTAAATGTAATAGTTGGGCTCTAGGGGTGGTCATAAATGCTCATCACCCTCTTCCACTCAGACATCACAATCAAAAGCCATGGACCTCTAGGTCAAGATGATGTCTAGAAGCATGATTTTCTGGTGCATAGCTCCTTGGTCAGGGAAAGTAAGTGACAGACTTTGACTCTAGGCCTTCATTTATATCAACTGATTGGTAAAGTAGAAGCCTAGCTGTGAATGGGAACATAGTGATAAGAGACATGGGAGACACACAGATTGCATTGGGGAAAATGTCCAAGAGTAATGTCCAAGATGTGCTTCTTGCCATCCACCATCACTACCCCTTAGCCCATCCTCAGCACATTTTAGGAAATAATAATAGTGAAGAGATGCTAAGAAGTCTGAAGGAAAGAGAAGAATTTTTTCTTAAACTGGACAGAGAGACTTCTCTTGTCGTCCTGATTGTCCAGCTTCTTCCTGAAGCAACGTGTGCTCAGATGTCGCCACATCTGTGAGAAAGTGAGGAAAGGAATTGTGGGTAATTATGACTGTGCCAGAGAGTGAGGAATTGCTTGCAGTTCCGTGGAGACAGCTGTCCCAGCTGAAGCAAAGTTGTGGGGATTCACACCAGCAGCATCAGACAATTGAATAGCAC